>JAHWFP010169964.1:175679-300064 GCA_023313725.1 Lithobius niger
TACATTGTTTTAAACATTGTTATTATGCAACAATGCCAATTAGCAAAAGCCAGCTGCAAGACGTAGACTGTAGATTAAAAAAATTGGTTTTATTATTAACACTGGTGATAGCCAGTGTTAGTAAGGGTCAGTCTAAGGTCTCTATGTTAAACTATCAACTTTAACCGTCAACTGCACTGTTTTACAGTTTAGCTGCAATTCTAAAAGTAACACGAATTAATAAACAAAAACGGAACGTTAAATGTTTAGAGTAAGGGTCTAAAAGTCAAAACCTAGAAGGAACACGGACAAGCTTTGACACTCAGGGTCTAGGTGTACAATTTTGTCAGTAGATGCTGGTAAGCATTAGACCCTTACTACCCGGTGGTCAGCAATAAATATATTTTGGCAAAAAACTGTAAATCCTCTTATAAAGACCCATGTAATGATCCAGTTGTAGTATGGTATACGTTTCCTGCTTTGCGTTATGTTGAAAATTATTTTTCGATTTAGTAACAAGACAGCATATTTGCAGCAGGGAGCATTAATTTGGTTATCCTCTGCCATAAATCTACGAAATATAATAAAAAAAATCTAAAGCAGCAAAAGATAAAATGCCGAATCGTCACAAGAAAATTGTGCTCTTAAATTTCCATGACAATATTGTAAGAACAAAGAAAACCTGCTACAACCGTTCAGACACACGGTCTATCCAATAAACTAGAACTAAGCTAACCACCGGGTAGTAAGGGTATAATGCTTACCAGCCTCTACTGACAAAATTGTACACCTAGACCCTGACTGTCAAAGCTTGTCCGTGTTCCTTCTAGGTTTTGACTTTTAGACCCTTACTCTAAACATTTAACGTTCCGTGTTTGTTTATTAATTATTATTATGTCAGAGCGACAAGAATACTGTTTATACGCAAGTGCCGCATTAGTAGTATTTTAATTGTAACTTATTGCATTGAATGAATGAATGAATTTATTCAGGGCCTGGGCCCGAAGCCATGCGCCCTATACAGAAACTACAAAATCATTGCACAGGCACACAGACATACAACACAGCAGCGGGCCATACTATATCTTGTTCACATGTAATGCCGATATACACTTAACTAAACTGTACTACAAACTACAGACTGGAGTGGAGAGGTGGAGCACCAGGGTTCACACCATAAAAAAAATGCACAACAATTCGTGACGAACTTGAGATCAATAGGGCACGTAGTGTACACATTTGAGAAGTACTATCTTTAATTAGTATGTCACATGATTACATAAAAACAATAAAAAAAAAATGAAAGAAAGGGCAACTGGGCCACAAGTTGAGTTTCAAAAACGTGCAACAAAAAATGCTATACTGTGGTCATAAGAAATTCGTATAAATACATGACTAACTTTAGATATGCCGAAAAATAAAATGAAAACTACAAAAGAAGTGATATCACAAACAAAACCCACTTGGGTGAAAAAACCCGCTAAGTTTCAGCCAATACAAATAGTGATGTTCTAATAATGGCTGTTAACAAGGGCTGTACCAAGCCTAACCCATGTACTGACTGAAAAGTAGAGATGTTAGCCCCGCCAAGCAACCACAGACTGTTACTTCAGATGTTGAATTGGCAATATCAACGATTGAAAGTCTGCAGAATCTAGCAACATGTAGTACTACCTAGCACTTGATTGCACCAAGCGAAGGAATGCACAACGGAATTTCTTTTAATGAAGCAGACAAAGTCACGACCTCCTTAATTATTGAGGGAAAATTTGGTACGTTTTCGTGCACCTGGAAGCAGGCTGTAAAGATCAACAATATCACTGCCGCTAGATGGCGCCATGGTATTTTCTTTCGCTTTTCAATCAGTGATAGTGCCACTTTAAATGAAAAATTTGACCATTGCTACCAATAGTAGCTTCATTAACGTTTGCTATAATAGTCGATAGTAGCAATGGTCAGGTTATTTCTTTCATTTAACTTTTGCTATAATAGTCGGTGAGATTAGCTTGGCGGTTGTTCGTTGTCAGGGGTGATATTACTACTTTCTAAGGGAAACCTACATGCGTAGCTACATGGTAGCATCGGCCCCCAAGCCTCAGGGAAACCACGAAATAAAAAATATTTAAATTAAAAAAAAAGGCTCTTTTTAGTACACTAGCTATTTAATTTTATATAAATTGTATTTTTAAAATCAATTTCCAGCCTTCCCGTCCTCCGTCCATCCCCCGATCATTAAAAAAAATATGGTGGCCCATAAAAAAATGCGCGCGCTGTAAAGTTTCTCCAAGTCCAACATTTTTTCAAAGTTTAAAATAAAAAAAGGAAAATAGGGACCGCGTGAGTTGCATACGAAAAACTGGTCCCTATAAACCCCCCAAATTAGAAAACAATTTTTTCTGAACTTACAAATTTTTCAGATCGTGCGTTTTTTATGAACCATCCTGTATCCTGTAGGAGGGAGGGCTAATTTCCTACCGGCCCCAACTAACGTAGCTACGCGCTGAGTTAAACACTTTTCAGTTAGTACATGGGTTACGCTTGATACACAATGTAGAAACCTTGGTGGCAGCCATTTTTATTCTGATATCACTACTTGTATTGGCAAAAACTAGGCGGGATCACACAAGTTGGTCTTGTTTACGATACCGCAACTAAAGACAAGTAAACCCGTTGCTTTCAAATTTTGTATTAGATGAGTTAAATTCAAAAAAACGCGCTAACTAATCTTTGTTAAACCTTTCTGCCCAACGCTCGAAAACGCCAGACTTCAAAAATTGTGCTAGAACCCAGCGTATCGCATTCAGGTCCTTCACTCTGATAC
Source organism: Lithobius niger (assembly GCA_023313725.1). Taxonomy (NCBI): domain Eukaryota; kingdom Metazoa; phylum Arthropoda; class Chilopoda; order Lithobiomorpha; family Lithobiidae; genus Lithobius; species Lithobius niger. The sequence continues at coordinate 178,480 of JAHWFP010169964.1, forward strand.
TACAAAAGTACTATCAGAGACGATGAGAGGGACAATTTAGCAACAGTCGTGCGGCACGTTAAACCTTGTCTGGAAGTCTTGGTTGCTAATTATGTCAGGTTAAATGTAAATAATTCTTGACTTCTATATTACTGCATCACTATCTGTGTTCAGTTACAAAGTTCTACATTAAACTACAAATTTACCATTTGTTTGCCGTATAAAATTCAATGATCCTGGAGTTTTTCTGAAATAGAAACAATGTTGTTGGATTTTGAGCAGTACTGACTGTACTGTTTGGTAAATAGTAATCTTGTCTCATGCACTGAAACAAAAGCAAAAATATGCCGATTTAAATTAATTATCCTTGGGGTTAACTTAAACCAATACTGCAGAAAGAAACCATATCTTCTTTAATTTTTTTTTAAATGGAATCATTCGATTTTTGCAGCATTTTTTGGTAAGTAACTGTTTTTGAGTTTTGCTGACTATTTGTAACAATTGTGGTTCTTTTCAAAGCAGAGGTGTGCGTCATAGATGTTCGTCGGCGGCGACAAACATAATTATTTTCGCGGCCGCGGCAGCATAAATCCGCGCTCCGATATTTGGGGTGCCGCTGCGACATTCGACCATTTTAGAGAGCGGCGGTGGCGTTCCCGTAAAATGTGCAGATACATAACGTAATTTTCTATCTATCTGAAAAAAAAAAATTACTTTTTTTGGTGATCAGTATAGATCAGGATATCCAAGAATTGTGTTTGTTGTTAAAGCAACATCCCACCTGCCTTATAACAGCTACGCGCCGTCGCATCGCGCATTTACCATAGCCAAGGTCAATTGAGACAGTAGCTTCGTTCCTCGCAGCGAAGAATGCAGCTACTGTCTCAGTTGGCGTTGCGCCTAATAGACAAGCCAGCGTGAATGCAATTGTGACGTCGTATTTTGAAATCACAATGTATAATTTTCGAGACTAGTGTCTTATAATGTTGCTTCGGCGATCTATTGGAATACTTAATTTTAATTTTTATTGCATTAGTCTTTTAGATTTTTTATTTCAGTAATTATTAGCAAACGATTAAAATTAGTACTGCGCACACACAGATAAAACTTTTAGGACATGGTAGGCGCGAAAAAGTTCCCCAATATTCAACAGAAAATCTCCTACTACTCTACTCTCCCTGTTTTTACCAAGGTATTGACTAACGGTAAGGAAATAGACCTTTGGGGCCGTACTTGATGCGGAGGATCGAGAACAATGGCAATGGGAGGAATGTACTTTTTAAATACCTCACCATATAAAGTGCCTACACTGCACACTGAAGGGTCTCACTTCTCTGCAGAGACCATGGAGGAAAGAAAAGGTTCCTCCATGGCAGAGACTGATATATCATTTTTGCTGCCGCCCAAGGTTCGGTTACATACTTTTTGGCCGCCCCCATTTTTATTTATTTTCTTTTACCAGGTCCACGTTCGAAAGACAAGATTACAGTTTATTAATAAAAAAGTTGTTGTTCGAGTTCTTAAAATATTTAAGATATAGAATATAGACGTTTTAAATTAATTTTTTTACGAAATGGCCCCCTGGAACGACATGAAGGGGGCGGATTTGCAGTGTTCAAATCACCTGAGAACTGATTTTGCGCTAAACATCCCGACGAAGACGCCAGGACTTCAAAAATTCGCACAAATCAAGCGATTCGCTTCGAACGATTTGTGGTTCAGCTAAGGGTTCAGCTGACCTACCTCCGTAGTGACAAAGTCACGTTGAATCTTCAGTGAAGCGAATTTTAGGTAGCCTTAGCTGCTAATAACATTAAGTTTTGTGTAAATAATTATGAACAACAATTCTAAATCGTCATTAGTTGTTCTTAGCTACAAAAAGTTAGATTAAACACCAAATTTACCATTTGTTTTATGCATAACTATCGTATTTTCGTGTATTTTGTTTTTTCTTAAATAGAAACACTGTTCATACACACGGACCAGTCACGTGGGCCACGAGATTCACTCCACTTACTAGTTCGCTGCGAGCAAGGCCAGCTGAGATAATAGCGTGGAGCGCAGCTACTATCTCAGCCGGCCTTGGCTGAAAAACGCATTTGTCAGGTGGAAGGTCGAGTGACGATGGTCGGTACCTTCCTAAACGACCTAACAGAGAGAACCAAACGCACCACTATTGGTGACAGTTTGGCACATTCCCTGCTAATATCCGTGTTGATGCGGCTTGATTGACGTCAACATCGTCAGCGACGAATCTGTTTAGCCAAAACTATTAGCTTGCGCATGCTCAAACCTCCATCCCAGCAAACCACCTCCCTGAGATGGTTCGCAATTTGTCATTGCTCTTGCCTGGTCACAACTGTTAGCTAATCCTGGTTAAATCCATTAGCTAGGTCTGGTCGCGGTGAAGGTATGACGTATCAATACGCTGCTGAGCTCGTTGAGCTGTATTGTAGTTTAGGAAGGTACTGAACGGCTGACGCAATATCACTGCGCACGCGCGACGTCAAGTTTGGAGCCAAACTGTCTGTAACAGTGGTGCGTTCTGTTCGCTCTGTTCGGTGCTTTAGGAAGGTACTGAGTATTAGCACGCTAGGTGGCGTGCTGTATTCTGAAGTAGTCTAGGGCCGATGATCTTACCATCCGGGATTCAGCGATATCTGTTGGATATCAAATCGGCATGGTTTGAGATTGGATTTGGACGGGGGTGTCGTTTAATCCAAGGTTTGAGCCAAGTGGTTTCGGTGAAATTCCTGAAAAACAATCATTGCACGTACTGTTATAGTTTAGAATGAAATCTAGAGGATTAACGCAAGCTACGTTAAGCGTAATCCAAACTATGGAATGATTTACAACGGTAGTGGTTTTAGCAGTGTAAACTTTTTATTCTCATTCAACTGCCATGGATTGTCAACAAACTCTCAGAGAAGAAGTAGCACAAAATGTCAAACAAGTGAAATTCGTTATAGACAATAGCGAGGACGGCAAATCTGTTTTAAATGTCTTAGAACCGATCCTCAAATACTTGCCCACAAACATGCAAAGTGTCGTTTTAACTCCAGAGCAACGGGAGTTTTTGGAGCACCACTACACAAATTTGCTGAGTTTTTTGTTGAATCATCTGTCCTCCAGTTGGGAGAGCACACTGACGCAGCCACGAGAATCCGAATTATTCGATTCGTTATTTCTAAAAGGAAGGCAACAAGATGCTTTATTTGTTCTTTGTAATTTCATTGCCGAGACCAGGTGAGTTTTTATGTTTGTTTAAAGTTGGTGGTGCTGAAGGTGGAGAGGATAAAATCGAGGGTCCAGTCCTACAGAGGACCACCGCCACCAACAAAGCGTTGTCCTTCGGCACACAGCACAGGACAGTTTGTGGGTGAGTGCTAACTGGTATTTATTTTTAAAAAGAATTATTAAAACATGTAGCAACGCTAGCCTACCCAACCATACTGCCATATGCTACTCAGCCATACTGCGAGGTAAGCACGCAACAAGAAAAACTGATTTCGACCAGAATGGAAATTATCTCTAGCCGGACAAGTGTTTGGTTGCGGTTTCTGATGTTATAATGTTAAGCAGCTGCGCGAGCAAGGCACGTAATTTGGAAAAAAATTAACAACATTACCTCGATTTACCGATTTTGCAGATGAAACATGTAAAATCTGCAAATTATAGTAAAGCAAGGTCGCTGTTCACGAAAATGATGGTCATTTTTTCCCCCAAATTACGTGCCTCGCTCGCTGCGGCTAACTATATAACATCAGAAACCGCAACCAAACTCTTATCCGGCCAGAGATAATTTCGTTTACTAGGCCTACTGTTCTGGTCGAAATCAGGTTTTCTTGTTGCGCTCATCTTGCAGTATGGCGGCAGCATCACTATGGCTGTGAATAGCTTAACATGTTTTAATAATTCTTTTTAAAGGCATTTGCGCAGTTTCAGTTATGATTTTCTGAACCGTAACGACAAGATGATTCCACAGGTAGGCTGGGTGAATTAAGTCGATAGCGTGAAAAGTACTTATTGTAAATAGTTACCCAAAAACAGTTTTTATTTGGATACGAAGACTAGATGGTTAGGTGGTGGTCACATGTGGAATTGCGACCACCACAGCATTAACTTGACACACTATGCTAATGTTTTTACCCCCATTTTTCCCGTGCAGCTAGCTCAACGACTGGCTCCAGATGCTAGTCTCGTCACCAGTATGGTCGCTGCTCTACAGATTTAAGATTTGAGAAGTTATTTCGTGAAAACCAATTTGTATGGGTTACATAGGCTAGGCCTACGGTTAAAATAATAATAATAAAAAAAAACTCAAACCCTTATTGATTCGTGATAGCTGTGCTCGAGAACTATATTTTTGTTGTTGCTTGGCCTTAAAGCAGGGGTCGTAGAGTTCCTACTTTTTGCTTATTTCCTACTTTTTTTTCTAATTCCTTATTTTCCTACTTTTTGCCTGATTTTCAGATGTACAGTTCCCTACTTTTTTTTTTCAGCCATGCCTATTTTGTTTGTAAATTTAAGCGTAAATTAATAAAACAACGTATAATATTAGAGTTCAATACGTAAGGCACGAACTTCATTGGCGTACTTGGTCCCTGACTTGTTTTCAATGTAACGAGGCGTTCTGCGCGTGCACGTTGAAAACCATCGCTTCCGGTTTCTTATCTTGTGCGACGGTTTGGTTTTCACGAGTCTACCGTCAACGTCCAAGCATAAAGTGTTGGATAAGTGCTTAGCCTACTATTATGTTTCCGCTGTTTAAATTTAGTACAAGCTGTTTGTAATTTCGTTTCTCGATACAATGAATGAGTATTAAAAACCTTAAGTGTTCTGTATTACGTCACCATGTGCGTTGAGCTTTCTGAGCCTGCTCCGATAGAATGGTTTTGTCACACATTTGGTTATTAGAGTTGATTAGACTCTTATGCGAACGGTCTGTCTGGGTGTCTGCCTGTGTGTTCACGCTATAACGTTTTAACGAATTATCGGATTTCTGTCCAATTTTGCACACAGATTTTATGGCACATTTCTAGGTCTAAGTTCGAAGATGGATCGAATCCGTTGGGGAAATCCTCCGCTAGAAATAATCAAAGATTTTTGTTTGCAGCAAACATACGGGGTTCATTATTTTTTCTTCAGCCGACTGACGTCATCCATCCACGACCAATTAGGCCTACTGGGAACTATGTAGCCTTCGTCAGCGGCTGATGTCACCACCAACCGACCAATGACTGGCAAATTATTGCAGAGATCACTAACGTAGGCACGCGCCTCCTATGATCTTATTTGTACGAACTGGATAACAAGCTTGTATAGTCATGTCGGCATGCGAAATTAGCGTAGACTTAGGCTACTTGTTTCGACAATCGTGCAAATGCTTAGGACTTTTTTTTTTGGACGGGGATGGAGAAATATTTAAAACAACTTCTACTGCATGACATTTTTTTGGTGCCCGGGGGGGGGGGGCCCCAGCGCAAATTCATAAAACTACTTTTGGGCGAGGACTGTGCTATCTAGATATTTCATCCTTATCAGTCGTGCAACGTGGCAACGTTGCAATCGGAAAAATGAAATGTGCCAAACGCCGAGACTATACGGTTTGGAGGCCTCCCGATCATAAAACTGCCAAACGGTGCTGAATATTTTTAATGTTGATTCAGTTCACTATTGTTCTAATTAAACTTACAGTTTAAAATGGAATAGAAGAATCATAGTGGGCTCGTCTTTAATTGAGAGGTGTGCGCCGACATGCCATCCATCGCAGTTAATGATGAAAAGCTAGAAATGCAAGCGACCACTGGTTTTATGGTTGCATATGCATCTTGGAACCACGGCCAAGAAATCATTTGGATGTTTGGATTGTATTCTTAGGAGGAGTAATTATTCACACGTGTTACACAATTAGTAGCCATATCGATCGCTGTATTCGCAAGGGAAAACTAATCGACTCTCACTATAATTGGTTTTAACAAGTTTATTTCCAGTTTGTAGAGCGTCGACAACGAGAAAGTATTCAGGAAGTTAATGAGTTACAATTGCGTGTAGCAGTTTTTCATGTACTGCTAACAAAATAAAAATGTATCACTGCCGTTGGGTACGTTATGGTGGACACTGCCGCTGCCCTTTTTTTCTTAAATCATCGCGGGTCGAAATTTGTTATGTTGATCTTGGGTCCTACAACAAAAAATTACAACGCGGTCCCACTAAGCGAAATTGTGACCGATTTTAACATTCCAATAAACCATTTTAACCCTTTGTGGGCCATGAACGTCATATGACGTCCATTTAGTTCTCGTGATGGTTTTGTTTTCAGTTTCAGATCTTTTCACATGATTTTTAGAAGCCTGTATGCTATTAATCTTGCTACCAAAACATGGGTGCATTTGTTTTCATCAAAACACAACAAATTGTACATAAAAAGGTTCACTACAAAAATTGTAATAATTTTATCAAGCAGACAATGTCAGCGCTTGTGCTTAATATCAGGAAAATATGGCCTGGGATGGTTTATTTGTAAATAAATCGTGGCGCGCAAAGGGTTAACCAGTAGCGTGCACAGACCACCGAGAGGGCAGGGGCAACGTTTGTAAAAGGGCACGTTGAGGTATTGTTTTTGGAGACCTTTTTTTTTGCTCGTCAGTTTTTTTTACCCTTTTTTTAAGCTTATCTCTCTTTTTTACCATTTTATATCCCTTTCCTCACCTTCTTTTTGCCCTTTCTAGGCTTCTTGACCCTTTCTCTGGTTGCAGCACCAACGTTCATCCGGCCAGAAAACCAAAATACAACATTTTTTTTTTACAAAAAGAATAAAAAGGGCATTTTTTCGAAAAGAGCAGGGGCAATGACACCCCCCCCCCCTCCCCGCACCCTGCTTCCCTCCTGTGCATGCCAGTGATTTTAACCAGCTCGAAACGAGCTTTCGTATGGCTTTGGCATAAATAAATATTTTTTCTGGGGGGGCAATTAACCATTTTTACGCCCCTTCAGCCAGTAGCATGCACAAGAATGACTCCAGATTTGGGGCATGTTTTAAAATACTTAGCGGATACGTTTGTTCTTTGTTACATAATTTTTTTACGTACTGGAGTTGGCTTCAGCCCATAAGCTCTGGCGGTGGCGAGTAAGATTAATAATACGTAGTCAAGAAAACAAATTGCGTTGATAATGCTGTTGCTAAAAAACGTACGTCCACTTCATTGTCCAAAAACAATAAAATTATAAAACCAGAGGACAAACACTTACGTCTGTAGTTTAAACAGTATAAACACTATGCTTAGCGGGTCCACAATACAGGCCGTGCTATGTAGCAAGCCTCAAACCCTCAAGTAAGAAAAATGGGTTTCCCATTGAGACTGGCGACTGGTGAGCTCGTTGAAAAGTTTTAATGGGTTTATATAATGAGTGACGTAGGATGCCTGCTCCCTCATTTTATTGTTCTTGAACTTTGGTATTATTGATAATTTGTTGCAATCAATTTACCTTTACTGTACGAATATTTTTCCTGGGTTGCTTAATGGGGGAAAAAAAGGTTTTGAAAAAAAATAAAGAAACTGATTTTTCCTATGACTTTTATGCCCCCTCGTCTCGTTGGGGGGGGGGGCGTTATTTACGCCACTGGGCTTCGGCCCTACACTTCAAGACTCTCAAACGACTTTGGAGTTAGGCTATCTAGCAAAAACTAACGGCTATACTGTTAAAATAGTAGAGGTGCATTCTTGCTGAAGGACTGCTCTTGAAACGAGTAAGCTTTTATCACATTTACTGTTATCAAGATCGTTATGCCGAGGAGTTCCTTAGTTTTACCTACTTTTCAGTGAAAATTCCTTATTTGTCCTTATTTATGACTTGCAAAATTCCTTATTTCCTCCTGGCCCCCCCCCCCCCCCCCCAATAAAAAAACCCTGCTACAACCCGTGCTTAAAGCTGCTTATTTGATTTAGATGTCCATTTTAGTGTTGGTGCCATTTCTGGAATATATAAATTACAATCAGTGTCCACCCTCTTAACGTCAGTTCAGCAAAACCATTGGACGCATGGGCGGTAGACCTCGGTAAGCACTCGCTATTTCCCAGTTTCTACTCGCCACTAAGTCAACACACCTTTTATAGTACAGGGATTTCAAAATTTATTGCAGAAACAATTGTGTAGGCATTGTAAATCTGAGCCAGTGCCACAAACAATTTGTCTAACTTATGCAGTTCCCGAGATATCAGTTTAGCAGATCATGCTGTTTGATAATTGGGGATCAAATTCAAGTCTTCAACTACTGGTCGGCGAGTGGCAGTCGACATTGGAGAGCGTTGATCAGTTTGCGTGCAGTAGGCCTAGCTTACAAATTAAGTATTGATGTCGAATGACCTTGGAGAAGTTCGTCATGGTAATGGTGTAACAGGGGTTGAATTTCCAAATTTTGATCCGGGTGGAAATTTGCACTCCAAAATATGTTACTGGGGACGGTGCAAAAAACTTCTTTTGTGTGCTAACTCAAATGTAAACCAACACTACGATCTCCTATTTTATAGCCATTGAAAATTCTAATTCGGCATCACAATAATATGTCACGTGTTCCTGCACTAACTAACTTAACTATTCTACTGAAAACCTACACCCATGGTTTAACCAAATGTAGCAAAAAATGAAGTTTAACTTCTTTGGAAGGAGTGGTGTCACTGGAAATTTAGCTCCAAGTTGTTTAAAATGCCGCAAACCGCAAGTCTGTAGCTTGTGCGGTTCAAAAGTTACGAAAAATTTACCTTCGGCGTGCAATTTTGCACTCCAAGAGTTGTTTCTTGGGGTGCAATTTGCCCCTGTGCATCCGAATATTTCGACCCATGGCCGTAGGAAGCGGTACGGCTGGTGCGGCATTTGCCGTACCACTTTTCGGTACACAAGTTTTAAAATACCTTATATCCAAAACACACAACACGTCTGCTTGTCAAACTTTTGAAGCGGCCCTGTAACGCGCGCGTGGCTTTCCTGCCGAGCTTTGATAAGCAGCATCTGTGCTGTTACCTTACTATACTATCACATAGTGTGATAGTATACAAGTCCATGCATAAACAGAGCGCAACTTCTATTTTCCCCGCACCCTACGAAGGACAATGAACTTGACCAAGAGAACGGGGTTTAGGGGGAAAAGAAGTAAAGGAAACGCTAATAAGCTTTAGCAAGTGGTCAACATCTAACTTTGGAAAAAGCCCAACACAGCTGTCAACCGATTATAACTTTCTCCAAAAGTAAGTTCTGTAAGGAAACAACGCCTACATCCACAAGAGGGAAAGGGGAGGGGATACGAATTACTTATTACATGCTACGTACATAAGGGTAAGGTTTTGAAATGAACTGACGTAAATAGAAAATAAATGACGAGGTAAAGGGTAAACGAACCAGACAGGCTGCATTAAAGACTGGTTAGGTTAGGACACAATACACACTAATCTGAGAAATAAATAAAAGCAAACTACCCAGACTGAGACTCAAACAAAGGACTTCCCACCGACCTTACGTAATTTGGATACACGAACAGCTTATATAAATACAAAAATTTGCCCTCTTCCGATTAAAATCTTACACTTAATAGCACAAAGCAGCTTCATGGTCACTGTCGGTCAGCAAATTTCGCCACAGTCGGTGGAGCGAACTACAAAAAAAGCACAAAAAAAGTCCTCAAAAATTCTCTGCCCCAGCATCCTCTTTCCCCCGACCATCATAAATTCCTAGATTCGTCCCTGCTGTGGTTCACATTTTAACTAAAAAAGAAAACCTTACACATTTATTCAAAACATGGCCTTCAGAGCCAGATAAGAAAAACAGAAATTGTTTCTACTTCCGTAGTTCTACCCGGGACCTTATCTGGGGACCTTCACAGTGCTCCCCCAGACTCCCCCCCCCAGCTGATTTGGTTATGCCGTACCACTTTTACTTTGCTTCCTACGGCCCTGTTTCGACCCCTGGTGTAAACATCCTGCCTGCCCCCCCCCCCCCCAAAAAAAAAAGAGTCCCACAGAATACCTGATTAGCCAGATTGCCTTAGTGATTAACCAGATTCCCACTATTACAGTCTCTTAATCGAAATCTGAGTCTTGAAGTTTTTGATACCTTCACTGTTACGTGTCTCAACAAGTCAAAGTGGGCCTCTAGGAGAGACTCAATGAAGGACCCACATCCAAAACCGAGTACCTGTCTCTCAAACCCTCGCTCCCATAAGTGCTAACCCACATTTTCGGACGCGTAAAAACCATAAAGAAAGAAAACTGATTAAGCACATTACCTCACCGATAAATGGGCCCATCCAAAAAGTAGATCCAACAGCGCATTACGGCCGCCAGGTCTGGCGACGAGGACTGGCTGTGAACCATGTATCTATAGAACATGAAATCACATGGGATCAGATAAAAACTGTAATTCACTCAAACCCTTACAGGAATTTTTAAAGAGCCTTGGAGGCCATCGCTATTATCCACACGGAAAAAAACACATGTTCCACTTAAGAATCTCCAGCCCTTAGCCTACTGCACCATGTATAATTTGATCCACCCAGGCCTATCATTACTGCTGCAAAAAAAATGGGGAGCGGCAGCCGCCCGATGCTTTGCTCCCAGACTGCCTTTAAGAAGATCAGTGGTTGCGAGCCCCAAACTCAAACACAATGAGATGTAAATGGCCACCACCAGTGTCTAAGCCACGAAATGTAAATGACGATCGACTCACCGGCGTTTTGCCTGAAGAAGACAAGCGACGTTGTATATTAATTTTGATGCTCGTTGAAACTTGACGGAAGCAATGTTTGTATTTGCTCTTTTTGAAACAGTGTTAAACATTTCTGTGCTATGATGAAGCACTTCGAATTTAGTAGGCTAAACAAGATACTGTATGGCAAAATTCAAACTGCAGGTGACACTGCAGTTTTGAATCCTGCTTATTTTACAAATTTGGTGTGACAGTAACTTTTTTTGAGCTAAATAAAAAAAAGTGACTTGCAAAAGTTTACTTAAGAGATATTTGTAAGAAAGGAGAGTTTTTTTGCACATTCGTTATCCAGCAAGTGTCAGGTTAAGTTGTAATTTGAAATGGTTAGAAATTCAAAACCACAGTCTAAACAAGAAAGAAGAGGTACTAGGTTACTTCTTTTAACAGATAACAGATGCCCGAGAACCAAAACATATTTTTTTCCACGGCCTTAGATTCGAACAAAAAATATTTTTCAAAATCTTGTTTTTAAAATAGGCCTACACCTTAGGTTAGAGTAAGTAGCGTTATTCTTGCTTGCAGATGCATGTTTTTTAAAAAAGCATTTTACCTAGCTAGACCCTGTAACTTGTCATCCTCATGCCATTTCTCTTTTATCATTTCAGCCTATCATTCAAGTTGTTCAAGTGTGTTTCTTTGCTGGAAATGCTGGTAACTACGGATTGCATGACGGCCATGATGTTGCACCAGTGCACAACAGGACAACACCATCTTGAAAGCAATGCTAGGGAAGAAGAATGGGAAGAACTCGTTACCTTGTTGGTTTCGTTGCCCGATCGACTGGCTAACAAACTTCAAAAAGATAATAGGTATTTTCCGTGTATGATACATGCTTTTGTTTAAGCACATTCTTCTGTAGTAAAGATAACAAAATTAAAATGTAGGGTATGTAATTTTTTTCCGAGGCTCTAAGTTACTCTACTACAAATTTAAAAAAGGAAAAATTTATTACACTAAAACCAGATACGTTTTTCTGCAGCCCGTGAAAGGAGTTCTAGCTACTCTGAAAGTTTTTGGCACTGCTCTTCCTGGCTGGGCTTTGGCTGGCTTGTTCCCAGCCTGTTTTGGACAAAGACAAAAAAGCATACTTGGCGACAATGGACTAGCATGAGATCTGGTTCTGTTCGGAGAAGAGGAGAGTCAAGTCAGATTAGCTGGGGTGCAAGTGAGAGCAAGGTCCTGATGGGAACTAAACTCGACTGAGTGAGGAGCCAGTAGGAATCCGAATAAAGTTTACTGCAATAATCTAACTGCATGAGAAACCAGTGGCATAGCTGTATCCTTACTAGAAAAGATACAAATGGTGAAACGTTGGAGGTTAAGTTTGGGACTGAGCAAAAAGCCAGACTGAAGAGCATTTTTCTGAAAAATTTGCCGAAGCACTTAAATGGGTAAAAAGTGTGATAAATAGTTAAACTCCATTACAACGATACCTCTTACAACAAAAACCCTATTATAACAATGGTATTTTGGAAGCTCTTCAGGCAACAGTAACTGCAAAAGTGTTTTTCTATTGCCGTTCGGAAACATAGATTACCTGTAAATTTATTGCATATTTCTCTGAAGTATTCTCTCTTCCCTGGAAGCTTTTGAATTGCATTGATCACCTAGCTCCGTAACCCGGTCTGCGCATGCATCCTGCGCAGCTCCTCTATAAAAGCATTCAACCGTGGCCGGCCTGCCATCTTTTCCCTCCAGCGCTCACTGAACACACATCGCCTTCTTGCTCTCTTCAGTGTCGCACCATCTTTCTGTCGCATCATCTCAAGCTGTCTCTCCCACTTCCGTTGTCTCCAAGCCAATGCCCCTACCGCTTGTCGCCTCAACTTCTGTCGCACCAAGATGGCAAGATCTGAAGACTCGGCCGACGCGTCCACAAATCAAGCGCCCAGAAGCCCATCGCCTGAAGACCCGGATGTAGTTGTCATGCCATCACCTCCTGGTTTGCTCTCCCGTTCGTCTTCTCCAATCCCGTGTGGACAACCTTCAGCTTTGTCGTACAAACGGAAGCATAAGAAACGTAAGTCATCACACAAGACCTCTTGTCGTCGCATCTATCGGCAACATCCATCCGCAACAATCCATCCATCCATCAACTCTAAACACGTCGCCAATTTCGACAAAAAACAGATCACACCCTCACAGACCTCAACTCTCTCATAGGATGCTTGGACTCCATGGCAAGTCTTGTTCCCTTCGGCAGATGGATAAACAGTCCCTTCCACCACTTCAGAATTGATCACTTGGGAAGCACTCACCCACTTTCAACAGAACTCAGACCAACAATCAACAACTTTCCTGCCGGAACTCTCCTCTGGTGGTCAAGCCTGGAAATCCTAATGCAGACAGTACCACTTCACGAACCTCAACCAGACCTGTACCTCCTGACAGACACTTCCTTGGAAGCATGGGCACATCAGCCAACTACAGATCTCAGGCCAATGGGAAGAACACGAAAAGGACCACATCAACATTCTGGAGATGAAAGCAATATACAATGCCCATTCCGCTTCCAACACACCATTAAGGGAAAAACAATCCAAATCCAGTCAGACAACACCACGGCGATAGCCTACATACGGAAAGAAGGTGGAACTCACTCGCGACAACTCCACTTCATCACATCAGAAATATTCCGTCTCTGCATCTCCCTCGGAACAAAAATCCTTCCTCTCCACATCCCAGGAAGTCGCAATGTGATAGCAGACTGCCTTTCATGCCAGAACCCACCATCAGGGGAATGGTCTCTAAAGACATCAATCTGCGAATCTCTTTTCCATCTTTGGGGCAAACCCATGATAGACCTATTTGCCACGAGATGCAATGGCAAACTCCCCCAATTCGTCAGGCCATTCCCCGACGAAACAGCCTAGACAGTCGATGCCCTAACTTGTCATGGGAGAACCTTCATGTCTACCTCTTCCCTCCATTCAAATTACTACCAACAGTCCTCCAAAAGATACAGAAGACTCAAGGCCTCTTCCTCCTAATTGCACCCAACTGGCCAGCAGCTCCTTGGTTCCCTCTACTGCTCAAACTTCTCATCGACTTCCCAAGAAGCCTACCAGAGACTCAAGATCTACTTTCGCAAAGAAAAGGAACCCTATTCCACCGGAACAGCAATGCCCTACACCTACATGGGTGGCTACTATCATCCAACTTCTCAAAGAGACAGGAATTTTTGAAGATGAGGCAACCAGAATCGCCAACAAAGCCATTAGGAACTCAACTAACAAAATCTATGACAGCCACTGGAAACGCTGGCTTCTTTGGTGTCACGGAAGGAAAGTCAATCCAGTCAATCCCCCTCTACCAGAACTCCTAAACTTCTTCAACACACTTTTCAAAGAAGGCCTCAAAGGCTCCACCATTTTGGTCTACAGATCAGTACTGAACAACGTTTTCAAAGCAGCAAACAACTCTCATCTATTGGAAGATTTCAAAATGTCCACACTCATGAACACGTTTGAAATTGAACGTCCCTCCATTCAACGCACTTTCCCAGACTGGGACTTTCTATTGTTCTGAACTCCCTCATGAAAGCTCCATATGAACACATCCAACACTGCTCCTTAGATCTCTTAACACGCAAAACCGTCTGCCTCGTCACCCTCGCCACCAGCCTACGATGTAGTGAAGTTCAAGCCCTGTCAATCGATCCCGTATTCTGCTTCCTCTATGAAAACATCTCAGCAGTTCATCTCAAGCCATGAACTGCCTTCCGAGCTAAGACACAAAGACCATGCGAACCAACCAAACCAATCATCATACCTGCAATAACGAACATCATTGGTGATGAGCTAGAACGCTTCCTCTGCCCTGTCCGCGCATTACGCTACTTCATCAAACGGATTGAACACAATGAATTCCGAAAAGGACGAAATCAACTATTCGGACTATTCCTGCCATTTAGAAAAGATTTCGGCATCACCTCCACTACAATGATCGCAACATGAATCAAAACTGTAGTTCGCAATGCCTATGAAGATCTCAACATCGACATATCTGACTACAGCATAAGAGTAACCGGACATGAACTCTGGGCAATCTCGGCTTCTTGGGCATTCCACAGCAACATTGCATTGCAGAGATCCTACAAGCAGCCTCCTGGAGAAGTCAGACAGTCTTCACAAGTCACTACTTTGGTGAGATGTCGACTCAGGCCAATGGATTACATCGTCTAGGTCCAATCTTTACTGCCAGACATGTCATCCATCCCCTTCAGCACTGAAAACAGTAGATGTCCTGAAAACAGATGTCACGAAGTTGATGCCACGACAAAGATGTTCCCTAGATGTCCTGAAATTGATGTCTTGAAGCAGAAGCAAGACCCTCACAAACGGCCCTTTTCAGGGCCACCACATTTTACGAAAGAGATCCAAATTCCTGTTCCTTTTCTGTTTTCAATGAAGTGCGTAGTTTATTTTCAACTTTTTTGGGGAAACTAGCTCGTAACCCTGGGGTACTCGTCATGTGGTACCCACCACCTAGATTGACGAGGTCTACTGTAAATGCAATAAATTTACAAGTAATCTATGTTTCCGAACGGCAATAGAAACGATATTTTGCCGGCCCTTTCCCCGGGCCGGCTGAAAATTGTTTCTGTTGCCTAATA
Organism: Lithobius niger; assembly: GCA_023313725.1. Classification (NCBI taxonomy): domain Eukaryota; kingdom Metazoa; phylum Arthropoda; class Chilopoda; order Lithobiomorpha; family Lithobiidae; genus Lithobius; species Lithobius niger. The sequence goes on from JAHWFP010169964.1 coordinate 193,832, forward strand.
ATAGGAAACATAGATTACCTGTACCCACCTACCTCCCCTCTTGTGTCACCCACATGACAAAACGAGAGGGAAAAGATGGCAGGCCAGCCACGCCTGAATGCTTTTATAGAAGGCTGCACAGGACGCATCTGCAGACCGGGTCACGGAGCTAGGTGATCAACGCAACTCAAAAGCCTCCAGCGAAGAGAGCATACTTCAGGGAAATATGCAATAAATTTACAGGTAATCTATGTTTCCTATTAGGCAACAGAAACAATTTTCAGCCGGTCCGGGGAAGGGCCGGCAAAATATTGTGTTTATAACGATAAACCTGATAATTGATAAAATATTCAATTTCCAAAGGCCCTTGGATTATCTTTATAAGGTGGTTTCACTGTAGGCACATGTTAACATGTACTGGTGATGAATTATGTTGACGTGAAAATGGTTGAATACGTCACTCTTGTCATTAAAAGATAATGTGGGTATGGTGTGACCCGCAAACTTCATGGGGTATGGTATGCCTCACCAGGGATATAACAAAAGGGCATCGCAGCATTAACCGTCACGTACTTGGCCAGAAGAAGGAACCGTGCTATAATAAAACACTTGGAATTGGATATTACTTCCCAACATTACATTTTTAACATATCTGAATATGCTTTGGTTTGTAAGGCATGACCTTACATCTTCTTTGGCCTATGTAGGTACGTTTAAAAAAAAAGTATTTGACATATTTAAAGACAAATTTTCGGAAGTAATCGCCTATTTCAAATGTTTTATAATGCGGCTGCCCAACAAGATACTTGTGATACTTGCCGAAGTTGAATTTTTCATAACTTTTTAACCGCAAAAGCTACAGACTTGCAGTTTGTGGCATTTTAAACAGCTTGGAATAAGATTTCCGGTGACGCCATTCCTTCCGAAAAAGTTAAACTTAATTTTTTACTTTGTTTGGTTAAACTACGGGTATATGTTTTTCAGTTGAATAGTGAAGTTGAGTCAATTTTAAGCAAAATGCAGGAAGAACAGCACATATTACGAGATGCTGAATGTTAGAATTTTCAGCGGCAGGAAACGTCAGTTTTGGTTTGCATTTTGGTTTTGCACCCCAGTAACAGATTTTGGATGCAAATTTGCACCCGGATCAAAATTTGGAAATTTGCCCCCTGCAACGTTGTAGCTATTTTTTAGAATAAAGTCTTTCATATGAGAATTATGGGGTGGAAAGCCAATGGTCTTGATTTACTGTTAAGATGATTAATTCCAGAGTGTTTGGTGAATATTTAGGGTGAAAACTACGGGGGGTAAAGGAATGTACGACCATACTCGTTGGTGGTTTCGAACGCAAGAGCATCGTTTATTACGGCGATTAAAGCAATTCGGTTTAAGAGTTATCGACTCTCAGAAACAGATTTTTGACACTTTATAAAAACTGCTGTGATTATATTAAAATCACAGCCGACTACTAAAATTATTAAGATTAAGTAACCAACACTATTAAAATGGCTCAGTATAAAGGAAGCATATCTTATAGCTATTAATGCACTAAAAGTGTATAATCTATATAATAGGCCTAATATTTTAATAATTTCGCCCGACGGAGAGCAGATTTCCGTCTAAATCCGGAGCATGTAGGACATTCTTCTAGGTAACATTACGACCACCATTCTTATCACCCAGGGTTAAATTTACATCACCAGTGCCAAGTACTTGCAGTGTTGATTCGCTACTTCCATTCGCGATGTTCTATCAACAAAGTTTGAGATTTTGTCCCTTTGAGAAGTGATGTGATCCGTCGCTGCAATATCTAAATACTAGGCGTTGCTTGTATGTTTTATTTCTTCAGTTGTGCGTAGTGGTTTTGTAATGTCTGGTAGGCGTATAAGCATCGTTTTGTTGGCTTTTTCGACTGATTTGTCTCCTTCATTTTTGCATGAATTTAATTCATTGAAGCAACAATGCTTGGCTACATGTCCAAATTTTCCACAGCAGAAGCATTTAACAGGACGTCTTCCCTTGTTATTTTGATTCTCTTCTGGCTTTTTGCTATCGGGTGGATTTTGGTTTTTCTTCGGCTGTTGTTTTTGTTGTTGGGGTGGCTTCCCATTAGTGAATAGGGCTCTGGAATCTTCTTCTTCGTTTATTTCTTCTTCTCGCCTGGAATTTCGTTTCTCTTCAAGCAGGAGTCTTGCTATGACTATCTTCGTTGTTAAATTTGACTCTTGGTGTTCCAGGTTTAGAATTAGTGCTTCGAAGCTCATGGTAGACCCATCAACATCACTAACGCAATTTCACGACCGTTGAAGTTATAATTGCAACTCGTTAACTTTCTGTGGATGTACATAATACGAGCAAGGTAGTCCGACATTTTTTCATTTTTCTTCATATTCACGTTGAAGAAATATCGCATCAATTATATGACGTGTACCAACCCATATTTGCAGTGGATTTCTTCGAGGTTTTCCCACACTTCCTTGGCTCTAGCACACTCACCAATGTCATCTAAGAAATTGTCCTCGACGACTAAAAATAAAAATGTCAGCGCCTTCTCGTTGGCTTTGCGTTCCACATCTGTCATGGCGGCTCCATATCCAGGGTTGATCGCCTCCCACACACCACGTTGTACTAGCGCAGCATGAACTCAGATATTCCACGCATGATAGTTATCATTGTTCAACTTTGGGATCTTGAAATCGTCCAAATTTGTTGCCGTGTTTGTAGATTAGATTTAGAAAAGTTCGCACGAACGTCTTCAATGCTCTTTTTCACTTCGATCAATCTTAATCTACTCACAGTTCTTTTGTGCGCGACCGGCGTGGTTGTCGTCTTTGTTTCCCAGTGCCGTCGTAGATCATTTTTTCTGGCCGTCTCCAAGAAAAATGACTTCCAAATTTTCACCTGGCGCAGTTGGAATGTAGTTGGGCCTCATAACCTATTGTTAAGATGATTAATTCCAGAGTGTTTGGTGAATATTTAGGGTAAAATCTACGGGGGTAAAGGAATGTACGACCATACTCGTTGGTGGTTTCGAACGCAAGGGCATCGTTTATTACGGCGACTAAAGCGCTTCCGGTTTAAGAGTTAGCGACTCTGAGAAACAGAAGTGAATACATATTAAATTCACACTTTATAAAAACTGCTGTGATTATATTAAAATCACAGCCGACTACTAAAATTATTAAGATTACGTAACCAACACTATTAAAATGGCTCAGTATAAAGGAAGCATATCTTATAGCTATTAATGCACTAAAAGTGTAAAATCTCTAAAATAGGCCTAATAGCCATTTCTAACGACATGATTAGTTTTAAGTAAATACTGATTCAAATTTATTTCTGATACATTTTTGACTTAAATGTCAGTTGACTTAGTGGGTAAGTGAACGAATGTTATTTATTTAGCATTAACTGACTCCGGTCTTTAGTTTCAAAGGTCATGGATTCAATTTATCGCTGTGACATATAAGCCCAAAAGGCATAAACAGAAATAGATTTGCATCTGTAGGCCCTATAGGCATGAAAAATATTAACAAAAAATAGGTAACAAACAAGCCCACAGAGAGGGAAGTGTAAACAGTACGCATGCAATTGATTTTATTTCTATAGTTTATTAAAGAAATATGATGGTAATATCACAGGAATTTGAAGAAGCAGTCGTAAACTGGAAGTTTTGATTTGTTGGCCTTGTTTCTTGCCACTTCGCACCTTAACAGCAGCTGTACAGTGATGTTGTCGGTATTCTTTATTTTTGTATTAACGGCTGTTAGCAGAGTAAAACAGAAAACTAACGGGAGTGTGCCTCGGTAACTTCCACTGTACTTCTCGTAAGTCGGCAGCGTCGGCAGTTGCACCACATCGTCGGGGCTAATTTTAGGTCCTTTGTTTTTAAACATTAGTAAAAAACGCTTAACGTTGTCAAAGTAATAATAAAAAATATCAACGCATGAACAGTCGTTGATCGAACAATCGAACTAGCGTACCAAGTTACAGTTTCGATTGTAGCTAGCTACGCGCATGCACAACATTGCTGCGTCATTTGGCGTTACCACAGCCTGCGCTCTCCTTACATTGATCAGCTACAAACACCTCCGTTTTCTCCTATTGTTATTTTTAAAGAATTACATACTATGCAGTTCTCAGCCAACCAACCCTCTTTCTATTGCAGGGATGCTTTTTTGCCAGAACCGTACTTCAAACTGCTTTCTGCCCATATCATGGAAGTGTTGAAGTTGGCATGCAACGGCTTGCGTTCCGATGTCGGCTGCTGCTTGGAATTCATCAGTCGTTTGTTAGGGCGATGTTGCATCGTTGGGCAAGCAGGTAACGAGTGGCCGCTTGTCAACTAGTGATTTGTTGCAGTTTATAATCTGAAATTGGACTAAATTAGGTTTCTTCTTTTATTCTTGTGTTAGCTGTGGTGATGGGCTTTGTTGTACCTCAAATTTTGAAGAATACTCATACAGACTTTATTTGGAGAAGAATTTCTCAGAGGGTAATAAATGGCGTTCCAGGGCGATGCCTGGAAAATTTGCTCATTCACTTGCTAAAAACTGTTCCAAGGTGAGATTTATAACACAAACAGTAGAAATTTTTGCTAAAACCTCCCCTTATTTATTTCTTAGTTAAGCAGCTATTTTCCGTCTACATATTTCTAATTAAAAAAAGTGTGTAGCTGTGCCTATACAACCCTCTCTGTCTCTAGTATCATTCACCACTACCCATTTGATGGCTTGCATTTTAGCAACTTGAATTTTGGCAATGAATTTTAGCTCTACTTGCCCGAAGGGGGTCTATCATTCGAGAATGACACTCAAGTAGTGATAGCTCGGGAACTGCACAAGTTTGAAGCATTGGGCTCAGATTTACAAATTCTACACAACAGTTGTTACTGAAATAGCACAGGGGGGTTAAGGAAAATTGTACAATGCAATAGCTTCATTGTATAAAAAAAAAAAAACATCGTGTTAGAAATAGCACCTACGTGGCGAATTGAAACAAGGAAGTGGCGAGTCCTTTCAAAGGCAACTGCACAAATGACAATTGCCTCTGGACTAACATTCGCGAGGGTTGTTCCTGTTGCAACGCTCATCGTGTCGCTTGACATTCGCCAGAAAAATTGGAATTTCAGCCCTTGGCCTAACTATCAGCTGCTCTTTCCACTCCTTGTCAGCTTTCCCCGCATAGCTTGCTGCATGCAGGGATTGCCTCTCTGGTTACCCAACAGCAGTTAAAGACATTCACCATTTCCCTGTTTTTTCCTGTATCGTACAGCTTAACTAGCATTTGCAAGATTTACATAGATTTTATCAAAAGTAAACATTCTTTAAAATGTCTGCTGAGATAAAGTATGGAAAAATATAAAAAGAACTTCCAGAAAAAACTGGAAAAGGTATGGAAAAGCTGTGTCCAAACTGCAGGTCGTATATTTAGTAAAAGCCAAAAATTGCCAAACTAAGACCTGTAAAAAAAAAATGGTTTTCGGGCCCCGCCGCATGCCTTCCCTCCACCCCCCGGTGCCTTTTAGGTGAAGGGGGGAGGACTCGGGAGGGGCATCATCTACGTCAGCATCAGTGGGCTCTAATTGGTTCATTCTTGGCCGATAAGCCTTGACGTGTTGGCCACTTGGGCCCCGTTATCATGTTACATCATGATAAGCATGAAAAGGGTGTTTGTCAGTGGATTTAGCGTGTGGGGACACTACTTGGAACAGCCAGCTAGGAGCCCATGCCTGTGGCCCACAATGGATGGTGAGAGTGCGATCGACAATCGTCAATAGTGAGGAAAAGATAAACAACTTTAAGGTACTACTGAAGGCCACACTCCTACCAGCTCTGTTACATAAGATCAATAGAGGATCTGATCATCACGTACTAATGTCTATGTGATCCGAGCAGTATCAGCTACCTGGTACACACTAAATGAGGGCCAACGAACGAGGAACAACAGGAAAAGGTTTTTTCTGCTACATTGTAATGCACAGGTGCACCAACTCTCCCTGTCCTTCCGGGTTTGTTCCGTATGGAACAGATGCTCTGCTGACGTTGTACAGACGCCTTCTGTTCTCTGCTTAAAAAAACGCTTGCATGTCCACTTGCATGTCCACTTAGCTGGTATCTTAGATATGTACCACTACATAACTGGGTTTGACTTCAAGTTTAAGTAATAGAAAATTCAAGAAAATATTTCAGAAGTTGTAAAAACCGAAACACCGGCATTTCTTCCGGCAAGAGTAAAGAGTCCTGCAAGCTCTCCAACAAACTTCTGACTAACGATCACAATTGGCTCCAGTCAGTGAAGCTGGCTGGTGATGCTCTCTCTGGTGGATCCCTGAGCAAAGATAAAAGATTGCCACTGCGCAGCTGGCTCACTTCAAAGTTCGAGTCTGGGTCAGGAAACGCTTCCGTTTCTTTAGCACACTTTGTCGTAGCACTGGTTTTCCCAGCACATTTCACCTTAGACCAGCTCTGGTAATAAAGGGAGGGAGATGGGGTAGGAGGGGGGGGGGGGCTCGGATGTTCTGGAGCAGGTGGATCGCATCCCCTCTGTGCTGGTTGGTCCTTATGTCACGGGCCGTGATTTTGCTACCCAGCAACTTCCTAACGTCTTGAGGAGAGTTGATGTAGTACTCAATTCCAACCTTGGTCAAAGCTTTCTTAACTCACTCACTATGCCTCAGTAGGTACGTCACAATCTCACAGGGTGTCATTCGTGATACTTCGTACAGTGTGGTCATTCCAAGTTTTTGCCTTCCTAATGGCCTTGTTGATGCACCGAGCTGGGTAGCCCAAGTTCAGATACTTGTCCTTCGCCAGGGGTCTCAGCAACTTTTTTTTTCATTCCTACTTTTTCTGGAGTGTTGTTTAATTGAAAAGTTTATAATTAAAACATTACTTGAAAACGTAGTAAAATACCTTCGTTAAAACAATTTATTTTTAAACAAATGAGTTAAGTTAAATATTTTTTCAGTACACGTTTTGTACCGTTGCTTTCTTGTTTTCTTGAAAGCTTGACTGTCGCTGGTGGCACTAGAGGCTAGATTTCTCATCGCACCCCCCCCCCTCGCGTAACAGAAAAACAGCTCATCCATGTGCTCTCGGCTGTCTTAATTTTCTGCGTAACTTTTAAAAACTTCTCACATATGTTGATTTATTAAAGTCATTATTTCGTTAGTAAGTGTTCGGCTCAGGTGGCTTTGAAGTTTGTGTTATAAAGTAGTTAATGCTAGCTTAGACTCATTAAAAGTTATGGTAAACCGCTTTCTATGGTTATTAGTTAACCGATTGAATCTTCGATTTAATCTTTCTAATAACCGAGATCAAAATTAAACTTTCAGTTAGGTTTGTGTTCGTAATTAAAATCCCAGAAAAAAGCCAACTGGGATGGGGAGCCCTTTCTTGCTGCAAACGTACCAAAACTAGTGATATTCCTAATCCTAATGACGCTACGAGTTAGGGTTTTAATTACGCCTGTGCATTTGTTACTGTACATAAACTCCATACTCCTTTACAGGCCTGAAATGGTATCTCATTTATTAGGAGACGCTGTTCTGACTAATAACCAGATGTGCTTTCTCTTGAGCCAGAAAATGTTGTTTATTCGGAGTTTCAAAGAGGTAAGTGCGAGTTGAGTTTGTTTTGTCTGCGATTTATGTGATTAAGATTTATTCAGTTTTACGAAAACAACTTTGCCAGCACCCATCGTCAATTAAAGATAGGCCGTATTCAAAAATATGTGTTTGAACTGCCTGCAGTTTATACACGAAGTGGCTAAGGGAGATCAGCCAATACCTTTGTGTATTAAGAATGGAATAACTGAGGAAGAGCCGAGTTTAGCATCTGTTCTTGAAAAAAGATGCTACCCCGTTCAATTACGGTACATCAAAAGTGAGCGAAGTTGTGATTTTTTCTACTGACAATTACGTCTTTGCTAATGCACTGTATCATTACTATGATAAGTGGAAAAACTATGACCTTAAAGAACTTTGGATTGCCTTTGGAGTAGAAAAAAAAACTTCCCAGTGCATTCTACTCTCTCCCTTGTTACTAAAAACAAAGTACCATACACACTTGAACAACTTTACCAGAAATTCATTCTGTAACATGATACGATTCTACTAGCAAACTGGGTACGAAGTTGGCAGCTTTGAAAACTTCAAAATCTAGTGTTGAAAACCTGTTACTCGATTTTGGCAAGGCACCATTGAATGAAGACGTGGAAAAGAGAGTAGAAGAGCGTTTTTCATGTACTTGGCTCAAATTTATGTGCAATGGATCAATTGAATTTCCATCAAGGCCATCACACAAAAAAATTGGATATTTCAAATTGATTAATGCATTAAATGTGTCAACAGGATTAGATACATTGGACTATGGTGACAGAGAAAAAGAGGGTACTTTAACAATGCAAATACAGAAGGCATCCGAACCTGAATGTTTTCCTAGGCTCTGTAATTGCCAGAAATTCTTTAGAGAAGATATGTGGCCCTATGGTTGAAAATGATGTACTGTGACTTTTTTTAATTAAAAAAAACGGGATTTGGGACAGTTAGGTTAAGAGTAAACACCCCTGTAAATAATCTTTTAACATTATTGGAAAATATGTCTTTAGTGACTCACCAATAAGTGCGCACCACCAAAAGAGTTCTCGGTCTTTCAAATTTGAAATTTTCGATAGTTTTTACAATTATCTTCATCAGGCATGAACTGTCTTCCTATCCACCAACGATCACAATTTGAATTTCGTACCACACTACTAGTCTCCCAGTCGGCATTGAGATGTTATTCATCCTGGCCGCTGCTGTAGTCGTTCTCACTCATAGAGCTTGAATTGTCAAGTGCTGCTGTGTGGAGAAAGCAGCATGTATTAAAATATGTCTTCATTACTGTATCATGGAACATGATTGGCTAAGCTAGTTATTTAGTCAACAACCATTTTTCCGTACATTTCTGTTTCTTATAGCATCTTTCTCGCACTTTTATAACGAATTTACTCAGAAGCCTACGATTTTCACGTATTATTCTTTAAAACCATGATTTTTCTTAAAAAATAATGGGATTATCAAAACACATAATTTTACAAAAGTTGTAGGGCATTTAAAGGCGATTAAAATGAACTTTAAAGAACTTAAAATTGGACCACCAGTAAAGGTGATACTTGTAAACAAAAATAGGTTTCTAATATGGCACCAATCGACCATGCTTTAGACCACGTGACCAATTGTTTTTTACACTCCTGCAGGTTTGTAATAAGGCCCAGCATTCAAATTTAGGAGATCCTAAAAGTGCATACCTGACATGAGCTAGCTCCTGTACTAAAGACTGGATGAGCACATGACCCATTGGGTTAGTTGAGCTGAAGTTGATGGTGTTGTTGTAGTAGACAATACCAGGAAGGAGAATCGGAGGCTTAGAGTGTTTAGGTCAATACCAGGTGATTGAACCAGGAACCTTGTTAATGTTCTAGGTGTATTGGCTGGCATACGGAGAGATGATGTGAACAAAGTCCGATCCCTGTACTTTGACTTACCCCCCATGGCTACAGTGCAATTCGATGTGATGTAGTTGAGGTTCTTGAACAAAAGATTTGGGTGTATCTGGACACGATGGGCTTGGACCCAAAGGAATTGCAGCCGACACGGAGAGAAGTTGCTCCGCATACGTTCCCAGGACATTGGTTTAGGGAGCACCAAGCGATTTTGAAGAACTACTATTCGTGAGGATGCGTGGCCACATGATTTTGGCACTTATGGATTTGCTGCAAAGATATGACTGGACAAGGGGGATCACAGCGTGTTTCTCAGAAAAGACTAAAGACCTGTTCTTGGTGGAGTATCTTTTTCCTTTGCTTCCCGATGTGTCAGAGGGGTTTCAAAGTATTCATCCCCGTCTACCTGCACGACACATGACGACTGGTGAATTAAATAAAAGGGACATGAGAAAATTGTCCGTGGGAAATTATTGAAAAATGTCAGTGTAAGGGGGGTGGGGGGGGGACTGGGGGTGTACTTTATGCTGATAAACATTTTGGTCATCCGAAGGACAAACGGTGGCTACCTACACCTAGAAAGATAATACATCTCCATCAGTCACTATATTCAAGATGTAAAGGTGGGTGATGGGGGATCTAAACTTTGTAACTCGTATTGTGGCAGATAATTGTATTACGATGTGTTTGACAACTTGACAGCCCATGGGGCAAAAGTAATGTCCGAAACGAGGATAACAAGGTTAAACAAGGTGTTTAGAATCTGTTTGGCAAGAAGGTTGAGGATTCCATACTACGAATAATCGCATGCCGACTCCTGTTGGCATGCGATTTTTCGCAGTACGGTGTGTTCGTCTTGTCGTCTGCTTGCAAAGCTGTCATCTTTATCAGAAAGGAGTGGTTTACGGGATAGTTCCTCTGAAAGAAATCCATCAGGGACAATAGAGATCCACACTCGTTTCAAGTAAACGTGCTTGGAGGGAAGGTGTAGGAGTGAAAAAATGGAGCAGAGAGGAGGGATCACGGGAGGATTTGCGTGCACGCCGAATCTTTTATTGTCACGATTGCTTCTTTCATATCAATAAACATTTCTCGATACTGTCGTACTACCACCGTGCATTTCACAAATTTGAAAATTTTCTTCGACAAGATTCGTCTTAACATTTTCAACTGGCTAGGAGACAATATTAGGCATCAAATTAGGCATCATAATTTGAAAGTATAGAACGGAAAACTTCGAGAAGCCAGAAGATTGTTGGGTTAGGCAGTATTATCCGTCGTTGAAATGATGCTGACAGGCCGACAGGCTTGTATAGAAATTAGCACTATTGGCACGGACGTGTTACTCACGCCAGTGCCCGAAGTGATATATTGAAACTGAGGCTCTGCTCATAGTATTAATGTAAGACGAGTGCAGCACTCCTAGCGTGTGATTAGCTAAACTAATCTAAATGTAATTTAAGGTAGAATTTAAAGGCTTAAATTTATTTCGGACATAAAATTAACCAAAACAATGATTTTGGCACATACTCAAGGTTAGTGTTTTGCAGATACAGTAGTTAGAAACTGATTTTATTTTTAAAATTCCATTAAAAATAAAATCAGTTTCTAACTACTGTATCTGCAAAATACTAACCTTGAGTATGTGTCAAAATTTGTTGCTCTACTACACTTGTAACAACTGCATTCTGGTTGTTTATCTAGCAGGGCTGTGTCGATACTGTTATCATATCCGTATCTGTAATTATGTCGTTGCAAATTTTTTTCTTTTATAATTTTGGCATTTGAGTACGCCATTTTAATGACAAGTTTTCTTTTTTTTTTCGTGTAATTGTGTTCAATCTCAAGTTGGTGGGTAATATTGTTCTTGAGTATTTACCAACAATGAAACTCCTCCTCAAAAGATGTGGTAGAGCAACAAATTTACTCATGAAGCCACACAATATGTGCTGTAATCCTTTGCCGCTTTAAGTTTAGTTTATTAATTGAGCGAAAAATTATTTTAGGATCGAGTACTTCGAAATATTTTGGGCTACCTTGCAGAAACCAGGGAGAGGCAGCCTATCTTTCTGAAGGTAAGAATTTTCTGAAGGTCAGAATGGACACAATAATATTGAGTCCAGTTTAAAATGTGGAGTATGGTTTGCTAGATTTTCTCTATGCGAAAGCAACCATGGGTGCAGTGAGGGTTTTGTTGTGTGCAATGAGAAGAAAATGATGCATGGACAATAAGCCAAGTGCTATTAGATTTGTGTATTTCTTTTTATAATTGTAAACAGGTGTTAATAATTGTTCGACAGTTCAGGAAGCAAAACGCACAATTTCAGATGCTGGAATACTTAACCAGTATTCTGCAAATTTTCAACAGACTGGACACTCGTCTGTCTCCGTAAGGCACTATGATTTCTAAAACTTTTTTCTACTACATCGTCTGCATGGGAATCGCTCTGTAGTAGAAAAAAGTTTTAGAAATCATAGTGCCTGATGAAGACGGAAAGTCTCCAGTCTGTCAGAAAATTTGCAGAATGCTGGTAAAGTACAAGAAATGAAAGTTAACCCCTGACTGGCTATGAAGAAACCACGGTAGACATCAAATAATAATTACGTCTACCGTGGTCCTTTCATAGCCAGGCAGGGGCTCACTTTGGTGAATTAATGTTGCATTATGGACGAGTTTTGGCGGCGGTGTGAGCGACACTTGTAGCGTGCGGCACTTGTTTACTTATTGGGTAGGGTGCATGCACGGTGACTGCATGTTTCCTTGCCGCAGATGTAGGCAGTCATTTTTGTAGCTTGTTTACACCTTGCTTTGTGCTTCAGCTTAACATTTTGTTTTTTGCCTTTCTTTGTTTCCCACCCTCCCGCCCTTTTTAGTTGCCAATTTTGCTTGCGGTTGGGGGATTATACGAACTGGGAGAGCTCTGCATCCTAACCTGCTGCACGGGTCAAAACTGCAATCCACACCCAAGCTTCCACTCTGCCATGCAAACTCATGGCCGGCTGGTATGCAGGATGCTGTATATCCTCCTACCTGCCGGTCGCACTCTGCAGCCTCGCGGACGAGGTGGCTCTTTCTGGGCATTGTTGGTTAGGGAACCCCGGTGAAGCCAATCCATCGCCTTAACCTACTTTTCTTGTTGCATTTCATGTGCTGGATAGTTTTGAACTGGGGGCTCGGCATCCTAACCTACCGCACAGGTTTGAACACCATTCCGGCCCCCAAGCACCCACTCCTCAGCTGTGCGGGTCCGTGGCTGGCTGGAATGCAAGATAGCTGCGTATCCTCATCCCTGCCAGGCCCATACTGCTACCTCACTGCCTAGGTGGGCTGCTCTAGGCACTGCCGGTCGGAGCACCCCGGCGATTCCAATCCCAGAGTTGCCATGTATTTTGTTTATTTCTGAATAAATTTTTTTGCCCGTTGCTCCTGTGTCTTGTCGTTCACACCAACACATAAATTATTTCTTGTCTTTACGACCACGAAGCCAAATTTCACTGTCATCTACTGGTTAAGTATTCTAATATCTGAATTTTGCATTTTTGTTTCCTGAACTGTTGAAGTGTTCAGAGTAATAACCACTACCATATTTTCAATGTATTAATCATTGTGTACGCTATCTTTTCAAATAGACTCTGAACACGCTTATGGAAGTTTGGGGTGATAAAAGTGCTATCAAGCACTCTTCATATGAGCAGCATTTTTACATAACCCGAGCACTCGTTGTTGCTGGCGGCCTGTTGCAAAATGTCGCATTTGAAAACAGTCACACGTGTGAGTATATTAACCAATAATTCGATATTTCACTCTTCAGTTTTTTAGGAGATTGCAGTAATCATTGAATTGGAAAAGTAGGAAAATTAGTATCAGTTTAACAAGGTATTGGTTGTTTAGCCAAAATGTCGCTGTAGAGCCAGTATGAGTAAAAGAGTAGAAAAATAGAAAAATCTGCAGACTACGTCTAAATATTTTATGGTACCTGATTGTATTAATAAGTCATGAACGTCTGCAGTGGTACAGAAATCTCTCAGAAGACGTTACCACCTGTATGTTGCTGTTAGAGGTGCATTCCCTGTCATCGAGGGTAATGTTGCGTCATTTTTTTTGTTAACAGCAGGTGTTTAAAATGCAAAATCATATTGAAAATGGGCATTTTACGTTGAGGTTTCGTAATGTTCAAAATATTAAAGGTTTAACTCACTCAACGTGGGTTTGCACGTCGGCGAATTTTCGATCCTTTCCTCGGATTTCGTCAGGCCTTTTAAAGTTATATACACTATTTACACATATTTCATGTTGAAGTTTTTAGAGCATTACAAACTCGCAGAACGGCCGCCACCAACTACAACAAGCAAGGAAGAAGGACGGGATGTAGTCCTCCAAAAACTTCAACATGAAATATGTGTAAATAGTGTACATAACTTTAAAAAGCCTGACGAATATCCGAGGAAAGGATCGAAAATTCGCCAACGTGCAAACCCAAGTTGAATGAGTTAAACCTTTAATATTTTGTGCAAAATCATATCTAAAGTAATAGTAATTAAAAAAAAAAAGCAACCAATGGACGATTAGTTTTTCATCAATTTTTCTAGCAAACAATGAAACAGAGCGATGCTACAGTTAAACCCCTTTGTAACGATACCTCTTAAAACAATAACCTTGTTATAACAGTGCTATTTTTAATGCTCCTCAGGCAGCAATCCATGCAAAAGTGGTTGTCTATAATTGTAAACCTATGTACATTCTAGTTCCAATGACCCTTAGACTTTCATTATAAAGAGGTTTCACTTCCTGTCTGTTATGCAGAAAGGATGGACCAGTGCCCACTGTTTCTTCCCCATGTGCACGATCGAAATGACTTAACGTGAATGTGTAGGATGGTGAGGGGGCCATCTGCATATGTGATCATGGCTGACCTTGCACCATCCTTTCAAGGTCATCACGACACTAACTTCTACACTGTACTTTCTACGCTACCAGTGTAAATTGGAAAGTTGTAGAGAACCGTGAGCCAATGCTAAAGCAAAAAAAAAAAAAAACCAGAATGAAAAGAGGACCATTAGAGTAGGAGTTATTTTTCAAACAAGTTAGTCTTAATAGCTTCACTGCATGTCTCTGGCAGAAAAAGTGCCGTACCAATACGGGATACAAAAAGAGGTTTTCTACCTAGGCAGAAACGTGTGGGTCGTTTTCCACAAAATTGGAAAGTGGTTTCCTGAAGCATGCATACGTTCAGTTAGACATGGGGGAGGGGGAGGAAGGGGTTGAAAAGGTTTACTGCATGTGAGGAAGGAAGTGAACATGCAACACTCATTTGGACTCTCCCTCCTCCAATACATGCTTGACATGACTGATAATAAAATGAATCATCTTAACTAATTTCCTTTGGTTTAAATAAAAAAACATTGCCTAAAAACCATTAATCTATCTTGCCCCTCCCCTCCCCACTCAAGGACACATTTACAGATTCCCCCTCCCCCCCCTCCTGTCAAATGTATGCATGAATGTATGCATGCTTCAGAAAACCACTTTCCAATTTTGTTGAAAACGCACCACACGATTCTGCCTAGGTAAGAAAACCTCTTTCTGTATCCCATATTGCTACGGCGCTTTCTCTGGTAGACATCCTGAAGACATGCAGTGAAGCTATTAAGTCTAACTTGTTTGTTGGATAACTCCTACCCTAATGGTCCGATATTCATTTTGTTTTTTGCTTTACCGTTGGCTCACGGTTCTCTACAACTTTCCGATTTACACTGGTAGCATAGGAAGTACGGTGTAGAAGTTTGTGTCGTGATGACCTTGAACGGATGGTGCAAGGTCAGCCATGATCACATGTGCAGATGGTCCCCTCACCATACTACACATCCACGTAATGTCATTTCGATCGTACACATGGGGAAGAAACGGTGGGCACCGGCCCATCTTTTCTGAATCACCCTGTATAATGATGCCCTTTAAACCTTTTAATACGTTGCAATGTGTAGTTCCCCGCATTAAAATGCTCCCCCCCCCCTTCCTTAGCACAATATGTGCTCTCTCCGTTCCCCCGCCGCCCTCAACAGCATTGAAGGAGTCATTGGTCAGAAATGTCAAACACCTCATGGTAATAAAAAGGCGTATTTTGCATGGAGGGGGATGTTGGTGTTTAAGAAGTGGGATGATTGGGAGGGGGGGGGGTAGGAGAAATAAGCCTGCTGTGTTAGTAGTCGGTGCATTTCCTTCATCACTAGGGGTCATGTCAGTCAAGTATGACAAGGTCAGATGCCAAAAATAAATAATGAAAGAAATGCATCATGCTTTGAAGAAGGGCAAAATTTATAGGCCAAGTACAGTTGAGGGCCGTTTATCTGGTATAACGTTTTACTTACAAAGAAAAACTGCTAAAAAGCTGTTGTTCATAATGATAACTTCGATGTAATGTTGCAGTTTGGAACACCATAACTTATCATTATACTCTGAAACTCTTTATAAGTAATCTATTTTGGATGGATTGTTCCTTCAACAGCCTAAAAAAAAAGCATTGTATATGCAAGTTTATTGTTGTAAAATGTATTGTTATAACGAAGTTTAACTGAAATGGGGGTTTTCTGTACCATAGTTAATGATGGAGAACACTATATTTGTGGTCCCCGTGTTTAGCTTCTGTTGATTTGATTGAAACTATTTATCACTACATAGAGGTTGAGTAGAACTAACCTTGTACTGATCATGACAGTAACAGATTTGTGTACTTGAAATAAATTGTGTATTTCGTTTTAGTTTTTACCTACCGTACTTTAAGGACCACATAAGGGCCACTTGAGAATAAATAATTGCACGCACAGCTATTGGGTCACTGATTCGACAACACAAAAGGAGTAGTGGAAGCATGTGATATGGAATCAGTTCCACAATTGTATTGTTGCATCAGGCCAACAATTCTATTGTTGCATCAGTCAGTACAGCTTACATTAACGTTGAGATCATCTGGGATTCTGTTAACTTGTTTGCTCCAGGCAACACCACTACGGCCAGCCACCTTGTAGCCAAACACAAACGTGTCGGTTCAAAATTGCCATGGAAGCACGTCTGCGAGAGAAGCTGAGCTGCTGTCTCATTTTTACAAGTTTACTAGCTATAACGGGCAGCCAGAAGTGGCACTACCGGCGACGGAATTTAAACAGCTTAGTAGCGTATCATGGTTCTTACTGTGTGATGCAGCAACAGTATTGTATTACCAAGCGTACCATTTACACATCTTCACTTACACATCTTCTTTTGTGTGATGTGTTGAATAGGAGGTGGTCCAGTACTGCAAACTTAACATTTGTTGCTAAAGATGACTTTTAATGTCATTACATTTCTGTCAACATTTACTTCTTATACAAAATTTTAATGAAAACTACGGAATTACATTATTTTTGCTTTTCTTTATGTCACAAAATAAATGACTGATTTTGAGCTCATTACGTCCCAACAAACTACACCTTGTTAAAGAAAATACACTTTTTTAAGGGGAAAGTATTCTTGAAATTCTAATACCTTGCTGTATTTTTCCCAAGAGATTCAAAAATAATTTTTGTTCAGCAATTTTCATCATAGTAGTTTTGAAAAAAAAAGTGAGAAAGTTTTGATTTACAAAATATTTTAAGCATTAGTTTGTGTTCCACAGCATTAATTCCAAAATTGATGGCGAGCATTACTGCTCATCTGGAAAGTCCACAAGTGCAAGTTAGGAAATTAGGAATGGTGACAGCAGAATGTCTAACGAAGGTGATCGATGCAAATGGGCCAGGCTTGACATTTGAGGTATATTTCTTCCTATTAGGTAACGAAACACTTTTACAGCGATTGATGTTGTAATTTTAAATACGTTGTGCAGTGTAATCTCTCTAATATAAAGAACTCTGATACCAAGTTCGGATAACTATGACAAGAGTTCCCGCTTAATACAAACTTTCTACTTGCCGGTGAGAAAATATCCACTACCTGTAAATTTATTTGCATTCAGTTCCTGAGTGCTCGTTACCCTGGAGGAATCAAAACTCACTGGATACGCCCAGCTCAGACACCCACCTGCGCATGCACGGGTTCAGCATGTGCAGGCCCTCCATAAATGGAGTTACGGCAAAAGCCAGCCATCTCTTTTCCTCCAGCCTCCGTCCAAGACACAGCGTCGCTGTTACCCTCCTCAAGCCTTCGTCCTTCGAATTCGTCTTTCGCTTTCGTCTTTCGCCAGGAAGAAGCCTCACCTGAAGACCATCATCATCTACATCTCTCGTCGAAAGTCCTTCGTTCTGAAGATCGATGTGAAAGTCCCTCGTCCATGTGACCTCTCATCGAAAACCTTTCACCGGACGACCCCTCGTCGATAATCTGTCACTTTCTTACACCTGAAGCTTTCGTCAAAAGTCTTTCACGATACCATTTCATCTCTGACCTCGCTTTCGTCGAAAGTCCAAGATGGCGCCCAATCTGCTGGCACCCATGTTCTCGTCGAAAGTCCTTCACGAGGCTTTTCGTCCGAAACTGAAAGCGTTCGTCGAAAGTCCAAGATGAAGTCGTCTTTCGAATTATTTCAACAATCTCTTGTTCTTACCGCACTTCTCGACTCGGCTCGGATTCTGCCTGGACGGCCACCAGTTCTTCCCTCCCGCGGCTTCACCTCCGTGGGCTCCCCGCATCGTATCGTCTCTCTGTCATGACCGCCGCCTGATCGACTGTGCATCATTACCACCACTACGACTTATGCTCATCGACTGTTGGCAACAGCAGTTCCCCAACTGACCGGAATTCCCTGCTCTCCCTCGCCGAGTTTCGTCGCTTTTTCCGTTGACGCACCTTGCAACCGACATTCTGCCGCTCATCAGACTCCACTGTCTAACCCAATCCTCATGTCCATGAAGCCCGCTGTCCCTCACTTGTCTAAGCATGCTGTCCCTCTGCTTTCATCGCCGCAGCCTTGCTTGACCTGCACGCTTCTCAACCTAATTCTTTCTTTTCTGTACATATATTCTAAGCTGCTGTCTCTCATTATTCGTCTGAAACAGCCATCCTAACCCTCAATCATCGTGCCTAATGTCCTTCATCTTAACCTGTGACAACCATTCTACCTTCTATCAACGCCTACTGTCCCTCTTTTTCGTCTGTAGCAGCCATTCAAACCCTTTGTCAACGTGCCTGCTGTCCCTCATCTTCGCTTGAGACAACCACTCAACCTTCTTTCAACTCACCTGCTGTCCCTCATCTTCGCTCGTGACAGCCACTCAGCCTTCTATCAATGCCTGCTGTCCCTCATTTTCGTCTCTAGCAGCCATTCAAACCCTTCTCAACGGGCATGGTGTCCCTCATCTTCGCTGTAACAGCCACTGAACCCTCTATCAACATGCCTGCTGTCCCTCATTTTCATCTCTTGCAACTATTCAATCCCTTTGTCAATGTGCCTGCTGTCCTCATCTTCACCTGGAACTGCCATACAAATCCCCCTAGTGTCGAGCCTGCTGTCCCTCGTCTTTCGTCAATGACTCACTTTCGTCTGTGACAGCCACTCTAACCTTCAACCGACGTACTTGCCATCTCTTTCCAACGCACGCCAGACGTTTCTTGACATTACTGCAACTCGGTGGCTTTGGCTATGCAATTCAACCTCAACTCGACTTCAATCTAAATGCATCGACGTTTTCCAGCCCATCACTATCCAACTTTTGCCGATCCCTCGTTGACACATTAACTGTTCCTACAACGCAATTCACTTGTGCGCCACCTCCTTCCTGTGGCGCTTGCTCCCTACTTGGGCTTATTGCATCCGCTCGCAACAGTGCAAGCATCCTTCAGCACAATATTATGTGTTCTTCCGCATATGGAATTTACATGTCACCATACATCGATTTTACTGCCTTGTCTCATATTGTTCATTCTGAAAATCCGGGCTTTCTATGGATTTTTCGCTCACAACGCCCACCCAGGCAAAGGCAAAAATAAAAAACACTTAACGTCTTTGAATTGCAAGCCTGCTTCATTGCATTCGCTCTTTTCTGCACCTAGTTGCAAACAGGCAGTCCATGTCCTGACTAACGACACCACTGTTGCAGCTTACATCCGGAACTAAGATGAAGCTTGATCCTGATCCCCCTAGACGACCCCCGCCGTTAAGCCTGTGCACTACGCTGCCACTTCATGCATGGCAGACTTGAATGCCGCTGAACCGACAGCAACTCTTCCTACCACTTTACAACTGAATCGACGTCACTTGACACCAGTCATCACCCTTTGGATCACGAAGATCATCCACTGAGCCTATGACGACCTTACACGTGCTACACCCACAACACGACCACTGTGACTACACATGGATTCAAGTCACTTTCAATCACTGCTGTTTCACAATCCAATCTCCATCGTTGAAATTCTATATGCTGCTTCATGGGAGTGCCTAACCGTCTTCACAAGTCTCCTTCATTGACTTGATATGAAGACGGACTGCATCGTCTGGATTTGAGCGACAGCCATATGTGTCATCCACTCCCCTAATACACTTCACACATTAATAAAAAAAACCCTGAAGACGTTAGCTGACCCCATCTCTAACAACGTTTTGGTCCACCACATCTTGACTTTGGACTGAGACTCCGGTTATCTCCCTTCCCTTCAACCACAATGGTTCTTAAGGCATTTCTGGTCGGCCAGCCAACTTTGTCACCCTGCTTTGCGTCACAACTCATTTCTCAGGATTAAAATGAAACGGTCGTCACATATCTTTGGAAATCGGCATATCCCATGTTCATGCCCTCTACCCGTCAAATCGTCAACCATGTAAGTCCATCTTACCACCAACACTAACTTCACTGCTCTTCGAGCGAACACCCCTTCAGCTTGTAATCATCCCGACTTTTCAACCTGATGCCTCCTACACCACATCCTGTGGCGTCTCGTCAATCTTCCTGACAGCGTCGCCACACTCGCTCACCGCTACTTACAGTCCCTCACCCTGATTCCTTGTAGCTATTGGGCTCTGTGCCCCTCCACCTAGTAAAACCTGGACTCCCACCGTGCCCTTTCCACAGACATCGCCTCGTATTGCCGTCAATGAACTTCATCAACACTGCACCTTATTTCATTCAGTTTCTCTTTTCAACAGACTTCCATACATCATGTGGTTCGCCACTTTCACTTATTGCCCATCAACACGTTTCCAATGGATAACCGGCAGTTAAACACCACCATTGGATCCTGCTCACTAAACTCCCTACAACTCTGGACAACGACATCCCATCATAGTGACATCGCTACGCTGCACTCTCATCATTCAGTCACCTCTCCTCCAACTGAGTAACTGCTGACACTCCACATCATTGAACAAGAGCCCTTCAAGAACTCTTTTCACGTTGGGAATCTGCCCAAAGCCACGTTTTCCTCGTTTCTTGCCTTCTTACACCTGCTATGAACGCATCCCGCCACTCACTCTGGCCCATTTGGCCCTTCATCCAACTACAGTTGCTCCAACCCCTCTTCAAACCACTTAGCAACCCCTACCGCACCCGCTACTCCCACCACATGTGACGAGCTCCATTCCTTGTACATCGCTACTGAACATCGGAACCTATTCAAACTCTTCATTCGGCGTAGACTTATTCCCTTTCACACCTCCCTGAAGTCCGAACTTTTGCAACATGATATATTGCACTTGTCTCGACACTCGCCACCATGCTCTTAACCGGACTTGCCGCATCTTCCTGGGAAACCTTCATCCGGAATAGTTAGACTTCACTGTGCACTCTCGAAGAATCCCTCTCCCTCCTGCTCAAATTCTTGGAACTGGAATTCCATTACTTTCTCAATTCACTCACCTGTCACTCTAAACCGCAATTCAACTCTAACGGTAAAACCTTTTACTTCACGCCATACCCCTCATGGACTAACCTGCCACCCTGAAGACCATGGACTCTGTCCAACACCCTTCCAACTTACTCAACACGCAATCAATACCAAACCAGTGACTCACTCCAAGCCAACGCAACAACTTTACACTACGGCATCCTTATCCTGATGAAGACCTCATTTTTCAAGGTTCGCCAACAAAACAAGACTCCTCCTCATATTCTGGAATTCAAGAAATCTATTCTCACTTCTCCACCCACTCAATCCTCCTAGATGGTATCCAATCAAGGATCGAACACCAAGAAAAGCATCCCCTTACAACATAAGATCAAGTTCTTCCCCCCCCCCCCCCTTTCAACGGTGGAATCTGAAAACTCACCGAATTCCTTCACCAATTCGCCTTGGTAATAGAAGTTTCCTCCCCACTCCGAGAGCCCTTACGCATTATGTCGGCCGCGAACAGAGTATGTTGCGCCTGCAACAAATATCGCAACTCTATCACAGGGGACCCAGCTCTCATCCTTGGGGGACCCGCCATGATGGTGCATGCCACCTGTATTGATGAGGTCTACTGTAAATGCAAATAAATTTACAGGTAGTGGATATTTTCTCACCAGCAAGTAGAAAGCCCATTTTACCTGGTGGGGAGGTCAAAATTGGTTTCTATTGCTTAAGGAAAATATACACTACCCGTAAATACCCACCCAACCTCCCCTCTTGAGTCACTATCATGGCTGACATATGGGGAGGAAAAGTAGATGGCTGGCTTACGCCGTAACTCCATTTATGGAGGGCCTGCGCATGCTGGACCCGCGCATGCGCAGGTGGGTGTCTGAGCCGGGCGTATCCAGAGAGTTTTAATTCCTCCAGGGTAATGAGCGCTCAAGAACTGAATGCAAATAAATTTACAGGTAGTGTATATTTTCCTTAGGCAATAGAAACCAATTTTGACCTCTTCACCAGGTAAAATTGGGCTTATTTCAAGATTTTGGTTGGTCAACTATTCAGTCAGCACTAAATATATACGGCTAAAACGAACTCTGTTAACATGTATATATGGATGAAACGAACAATATTTATAATTACAGCCTATTTTTACGAATTTGCTGTTCGTAGCAGCAGCAGTAGCCCCCCCCCTGTGAAGTTCGTTTTGTTCCACGCAAAGCATTGATCATTAATCGACTCCATTTTGGGAAGTGATAAGAGTTTCATCTGTTTGTGAAAGCGCGAAAGTCAAGGACGAAAAATTAAGAGAATACAGTGTACTGGTATATGCTGATAGGCTGCATTATTTCAATACTGCGGTTTAATTTCTCTCGTCCGTTTAATAAGTACTATGGCTGATAAGAACATTTTAGCAAACCTCTTAAAGTTTGTATTAAGGAAATTTTAGTGTATTCTAAGATTGACATGCCCGTAAATGTGTAAATATTACATCGAGCCTATCAAAACGTCCATCTTTGGTAACTACAGCATGTATTTTGATGTGTTTAGTCCTATTTCTACTATTATAGCCACCCTAATACATCAGTTGTAAATTGAAGATAAGTTGGGCCTACTGTACTTTTTTTTTGTGTGCAAAAATGGCAGCTTTAGACGTTTATTTTTGCTAATTTTACCCAATTTTCTTGTGCGTACAAAACATTCGTGTTTTCTTTCTAACATTCAGGCCAATACGGTCGACATTTAACTTTCTCTTGCCGTTCGGAAATATCAAATACCTGAAAATTTATAGCATTCTTCCCCGAAGGACGCGTCTCTCGCTGGAGTTTTAAAGCTCTGTGAGACGGCTAGCTGTGTAACCCGTCCTGCACGCGGACCCTCTATAAAAGCATTTGGGCGAAGCGAGGCCGCCATCTTTTCCCTCCAGCGTCAGCCGAAACGTCTACTCCTTCGCTTCTCTCCAGCAGCAGTTCACGTTTTCTCTATTCCTGTCCTGTTTTCAAGATCTCGGACTGTTACCGTGCGCTCAAGCGGTCAGTGCCATGGCCCGATCCTGAGACACAATGAAGGATCCTTCACCCAAGGTGGCCGCTTCATCACCTAGCAGTCCATCGCCTTTCGATCCTAATTCAATCAGTAAGCTTTTTCTCCATCCCAGTCCTGATTTGACAGCCAGCATGCGCTCAAGCGGACTGAACAATGGCCGCTGTCTCGCCCAGAAGCTCTTCGCCTGTCGAGCCTAATATTGTTGTCAGTCCATCCTGCATCTACGTTCTTCGGTCTGCTATCCTTCGCATCTCCGTTTTACGGACTGGATAATGCCACGACTCGAAAGAACTTTCGTCGAAGATGTCGACTCTTCGCCCAGACATCCATCACCAATCAATCCCCTATCCTCAAAACAAATTCTTGTTCTAAGATTTCAAGTTTTGGCTCGCCCTCAAGCAGACTGGACCATGCCAATATACAAAGAATACCCGAAGGAACTATCGTCCTATATGGCCGATCATTCACCTTATCGATCTGCATCTGTCCTCAATTCAAGCAACTAATGCATTGTGCTATTCAAGATTTTCAACACAAGACCAAGCCTCCCGATCCGAAACCGATTTCATCATCAAACACTCTTTTGCACACTCAGTACTGGGTTACAAACTCTCAAACAACATCGATCGTCTGAATCATGAAAAAAAGATTGTGTTGTCCTTCACATGGATCAGAATAACTGATGGCTAAACTGTGGTTCCTTCACCCATCGATACAAACAAAGAAGTGGCGTCATCGCAATCCGGATCACTCCATCACATCTAACACTGAATTTGATTTCTCATCAGACCTACTGTCCCCCGCCAACCGTCATCACTGTCCCATGTCTGCATTCTTCACAGCTCTTTTGAAACTTTGTCCTTCTCTGTCTGCTGACCCTCGTCAACAATCATCGTAGCTCCTTTGAAAAATTTGTCCTTTGCTGTCTGCTGTTCCTTGCCAACAATTATCACAGCTCCTAAAGACCTCCATCCTTCGCTGTCTGCTGTCCCTTGCCAGCAATCATCCCTTGCCAGCAATCATCGAAGCGCCTCTGAACCTTCATCCTTCGCCCTGCTGCCCCTTGTCAACTTTCTTCGCAGCTCCTTCTGATGTTCAACCTTCACTGCTACTGTCCCTCCTCAACAATCTTCGCTGCTCCTTTGAAAAATTCGTCCTCCACTGTCTGCTGTTCCTCGTCAACCATGATCACAACCCCTGCAGACCTCCATCCGTCGCTGCCTGCTGTCCTTAATCAGTCATCATCACCTGCAGTCCCTCGTCAACAATCATCGTAGCTCCCTAGAAAATTTGTCCATCGCTGTTCCTCGCCAACGATTATCACGGCACCTGCAGACCTCCATCCTTCGCGGCCTGCTGTCCCTCATCTGCCATCATCGCTGCACCTCTGCACGTTCATCCTTCGCTGCCTGCTGGCCCTCGCCAGCAATCATAGCAGCTCGTTTTGACCATCATCCTTCGTTGCCTCACGTCACTCGCTGACATTCATTTGTCGTCCTTCACTGCTGCTGTCCTTTGTTGGCAATCATCGCAGCTTCTTATACTCATCCTTCGCTGTCCGCTGTCCCTCGCCATCATTCATCACAGCTTCCTCAGACCTTCGCCCTTCACTGCTGTTGTCCCTTGTCAACAATCATCGCAGCTCTTCGAACGTTCATCCTTCTCTGTCTGCTGTTCCTCGCCAACAATTATCACAGCTCCTGCAGACCTTCACTCTTCGCCACTTGCTGTCCCTCGCCAACAATCATCGCAGCCTCTTCAGACATTCGTCCTTCGTTGCCTGCTGTTCCTCACCGACATTCATCGCAGCCCCTTAGGACTTTCATCCCTCGCCAACAATGACCGCAGCTTTTCCGGACCTTTGTCCTTCGCTAACCACTGTACCTCGCCGACGATCGTCACAGCTCCTCCGGACTCTCGTCCTTGGCTGGCTGCAGTCCTTCATCAACCATCACCGATGCTCCTTCGGCTCTTCGTCCTTCACTGCTGCTGTCCCACGTCGACAATCATCACAGCTCTTTCGAATCTTCGTTTTTCAACGCTGACATTCGTCACAGCTCTTTTGGACCTTCATCCTTCGCAACTGCTGTGCCTTGCCAACAATCATCGCAGTTCCTTCAAACCCTCTCCCTTCGCTGCCACTATCCCTTGCTGCCTGCTGTCCCTCACCGACAGTCATCACAGCTTCCTCCGACTCGTGTCCTGCGCTGCTGCTGGTCCTCCCTAGACAATCATCCCAGCCAACTGGGGACATACGTCCTCTTTCCGCCTGAAGTCCCTGGCTTACTGCTGTCACAGCTCTGCAGCTGCTCATCGATGCTGCCTGGTGGCCTCAACGACAACCCTTTGCAGCTTCCTACCACTCAATGTCTCAAGCATGCTGTCCCTTGCGGTCATACGTTTGCAAGCTCCAAACCTTCGCCCTTCGCCACCTGAAGGCCTCCCCTGACACCTGCTCACAACCAGATTTCGGTAGCAGCTCTGCGGTCCTTCGGCTCCCGTTACCTTGTGTCTTTGCTCACCATCTGTTGCAGACCCAATCTGTCCACCACTCGCACACCGACTGTTTAATTACAACTTCCTGACATCCGTTCCGTGCAGCCAGTTGGCCCTCGCCATGGCCGAAGAAGCTCCCAACCTTGCTTATTTTCTTCACTAGCCGTGCCTCGCCATTGATCGTTTCAGCGCAACACTGGTCATCACCAGTCATCAGGCGACGACTCATCATTGTCATTTGAAGCTCATCCACAAGACATCCATCTGACTCAACAATGAAACTGCCATTTTTACAGGCACAGCAAACAAAGGCTCAACTAACATGATCCACGGCAGTTACTGGAAATGCTGGTTTTCATCAATGTAACTGAAGGAAAGTTAATCCATTCAATCCCTTTCCACCAGTCCTTCTCAACTTCCTGAATGACTCATTCATAGAAAGATTATGAAGTTCCTCCATCCAAGTCATGGCTCTGCCCTAAATTCTGTCTTCAAAGCATCAAACTCAACACATCTCCAGGATGACTCGTGTGTCTCTTCCCTCGTCAAAGATTCATGATTAAATGACCATCTATACAACCGACTTTTCCATACTGGGACCCATCCACTGTCCTCATTTGCCTCAGGAAAGCATCTTTTGAGCCCCTGACAAAACTGCTTCCTAAAACTCTTTACCTGCAAGACAGTCTTCTCACCACACTGACATCCTGTCCTCGCTACTACGAGATTCAAGCTTGTCAGCTGATGTCACCTGTTGGTTCTTCTATGTAACCTTCGCTGCCATCCCCCTGAGAGCCCCCTTCGGGCAATGACTCGTACACCATGGGAGCCATCCCAACCGGCGGTCATCCCTGCACACTCGACCACTATTGGAAGGAAACCCTAACTCTCCTTTGTTTCGAACAAGCACTACACGGTTACATCAAAAGAACAATGAATTCCACAAGGGTTGCGATCATTTATTCCCCTCCACCCTTTCAGACTAGCTTTCAGAGTCACTTTTGCAGCCATGACCTTTGTAGACTGTTAACTTTGGTCAAACCTGTCACTCACCATGCTCACAATGACCTTAACATTGTCTGCTCTAACTACAACATCTGAGTCACGGCACATGAACTCAAGACATTTCCAGCATATTGGTCCTTCCACAGTGTCATCGGCATTTACGGAAAGCCACAGACAGTCTCCTGGAAAAGTCAGTCTACACAATCCATCATTCCAGGGAGATGTCGACTCAAGAAATTGGATTGCATCGTATGGGACCCATCATCAGTGCCAGACATGTCATCGAACCTCCTTAAGCACTGGAAACAGACACCATCCAGACAGATCGCTTGAAGCAGATGTCTGAAGCAAAGCAAGACCCATCCTAGAAAGAGCCGTCACTTTTATGAGTGATTCAATCAACTACCGTCTGTTTTCTGGAATGTGCGAAGTATAATCATTTTTAGGGAAGCCTGCTGTGAACCCTAGGGTACTTGTCAAGGGTGCCCGCCAGAAACAATTTTCAGCCGGCCAGACATGAGGGCCTGCAAAATACTGTTTCTCTTGCCATTCCGAAATATCCAACACCTGAAAATTTATAGCATTTTCAGGGGACGAGGTCTCCTGAAAATGCTATAAATTTTCAGGTGTTGGATATTTCGGAATGGCAAGCGAAACAGTATTTTGCCGGCCCTCATGTCTGGCCGGCTGAAAATTGTTTCTGTTGCGTAACAGGAAATATACAATACCTATACCCACCCTACCTCCCCTCTTGAGTCACCACTTGACAAATAGAGAGGGAGAAGATGGCGGGCTTGCTTTGCCCGAATGCTTTTATAGACAGGCCTCCTCCGCACGCATGCGTAGAACGGGTTACGCAGCAGGCCGTCTCAACACAACTTCAAAACTCCAGCGTGAGAAGTATACTTCGAGGAAGAATGCTAAAATTTTCAGGTATTGTATATTTCCTATTTGGCAACAGACAAGTTCCAGACAGCAAAATACTGTTTTAATGATTGACATGTTTGTTGGGGCGAAAAGAGTAAGTATGATTGAGGCCAGGGGCATAAAATATGCTCGAAAAATACGACCAGAGCATGGAACTTGTACTCGAACTAGGCTCGTTGGTCTCATCAATACTTGGTGACAAGTAGTTTCTGCGACCACAGTTTTTCGCAAAAGCTTTAAAGAAGATATCATTAAAAACTCCCTGAGCAGTGAGTTAGTGGAGTCTGCAGATTCCAAAAATAATATGCTGAGGTTGCAGAATTTCAGAACTCACGAAAAATAGCAGAAATGGGAATTCGGTCAAATTCCCAAAAAAGCACACACACAAAAAAAATGTTATAATTAGAAAGACTAACCAGAAGTGTTAGTGAAATTCTGCTCTTGTTGAGTTGGGCTTTAGCAGGGTACAATGACCATGTGAGGCACTTTTGTCATCAAGTCAACTTCTTTTAAGCTTCGAAGTGGAAACAGGCTTTCATGGTATGGTAATACATCTTTTCCACTTGTTTACACTATAAGTAATAGATTGAAAAAAATTTGGATGAATTTTGTTTGACTCACAGCAGAAATTTCCACACACATGAGTGAATAAATTTCATGAAATTGCATATCCGTTTCAATTAGGGTTGTAAAACCGTCGCGTTTTATGAAACGCAAAACTTGCTGACCTGGCAAAAGTGGTTACAGTTGAAACGAGTTTATGTCTATTGCAAGACTAAACGAATCCAAAACTGGTAAAACTGTTGACTGTTGTCGAGTTGGTGACTAACATTTTTTTAAAACAAATTCTGCTCTTCGTTAATTCAATGGTTTAAGTCGGGAGGCACCGTCAGACCATTCCATGTTGTATTTCTGGCTGCGTACCAGCAATCGTTTGTTCGAAGTAGTTTATTTTTAAATACAAATAGGAAATAAAGTTCAGCAGGTTGTGGTTAAAATAGTCTTTCCGATAATTTTTTGTAAAAAAGTACTTCTGAGAAATTAATTTCCAACGTTTAGTCATGAACGGAAATCCAAAAACGTTCAAGCAATTCACTTTCTTTTAAACTTTTAAACGATACAACCCTGGTATCCATACTTTTAACTTTTGATTCGGGTGAAAATGTAAAACTTTGCCAATATTTAACTGATTTTGACATTGTAATGTCCCAAATTCATTGTCTCAATGAGAACTTTCGATAATTTACGCAGTGGCATGAAGAACACCAACACAAGGGCATAAGCCAAAACACTTTATTAAGCAAAATACACAGTACATAAATATGGCGGACCTGGGGTTGCCCCTTACGAACTGCCCTTGTTCGGCGGAGCCAAGCGCGGCCCACCCGAGCGGTCACGGTCCACAAAGGGGCAGACTGGGTGAGGCAGCGCTGGTACCTGAAGCCAGTGCCCAGGAGCAGTGAAGTCAAGTGGTTGCTTGGGAGCCGGACGGAGGTCGTGCAAATGTGCGGCAGGTTCAGGACCCTGGAGCCCAAACGAGCCCGAAGGGTTAGGGCCCCCAAAGGAAAAGAAATTAAAAGTGGTGGGGGGGGGGCGGGAGGAGACGGAGGGCAGCTCCAGGTCTAGCCACAAACGCACGCAAAAAATCAGAGAAAGAAGAAGCTGTATAAAAATAAAAACCACCCCAGCAGAAGGGAAAAACCTTCAACACCAAAAATGAAAAAATCATTAGGCTAAATAAAAAAAAAATAAAAAAAATATTTATATAACGTAAGAAAGCACAAGCAGACTGCCCGCAGACACCACAGTTGGCTCTGAAGCACCAAGGCTACAAAGAAACCACAAACCACTCAGCGTCAATCTTGCAAGCCACGAAGAAGTAGAAGCGCTCACTAATACACTTGCCTATGCTGCATAATAGGCGGTGCCCCATCAATCATGGCAGCACCAAACTTATAGGCACGCTCCGCACAAGCACAAATAGGCACATCACCCCACTACAGAAGCACAAACCACAAAGGTAAGCTGGGCCATGCAGCACAAGAGGCTCTCCACTCCAGGGACCCAAACGAAACAGCACAAAACAAAAAATTAACAAAAAAAAAGGCACGAAATAGGCACCACACCACTATCTTGGCGGAACCAAGGGCAAAACTTCACTGGGCCAACATCCGAATATGCGCAGACTGCAGGGTAGAAGCTGGTGTGTGAATGTAGCGTGTATAACAGTTCGAGGTCCACCTACCGAGTGTCTGGATTAAGTGGTCGGCGATATGGGCGTCCGCTGCAGAGGTTGCTGCCCGATCCGAAACGAATGCCTATTGTAAAGTGCACTGTTAAGGCCTAAGCGAGTGCAAAGCTGTTTCACTTTCCCAACGAAAAAGGTTCTGGTCATAGCGTGGCCAGTATCGTCCAAGAAGAAAGGACCAGTCTGAGAAGCTCCTAGGCGTAGGCGAAGTTCGCGAAATACGCCAAGTGCCTTGACTGGGCAAATGTCGGCACCTGTACAAAAAACAGGGTTCGTACCAGTGCTTACAAACCTTACAAGTCCTTATTTTTTATTTAACCATTTGTAAGGCCTTACAAGTCCTTGAAAAATTGAAAATGCAGCACTTAGTCCTTGCAAGTCCTTCTTTTAATTTCCATACCAATTGAATAAAGACTCTGCTGGCATTTTTTGTTTAAATTATCATTTCAAATTTATTTCTTAAAATCAGATGGATGCTGAGCCTCTAACTTCTTCACAGCTGCATTCATAAAGTGGTTAGCAGTTTCATTCAGAAATCATGGAAACCGTTACATGGCAGTATGAAAAGTTAATGTTACATATACAGTACCTACCAAGCTCTCGTTTTAATAAGAAATTTTGTTCAGGTTAGCTTGCCCTAGTTTTTTATGGCAGTGACTACAGTCAGCACGAGACATTAATTTGGCATTACTGTAAGGACGTTTTGCCCAGCCAAGATTGCCAAAGTGTTTGGCATTCAGAGTATAAAGTGGGTATTACGTATATGTACTGAATTTGGTGCTGCTGTAATTATTAGGCATGTTTGGGTGGGTAAGCTTGCCACAGTCTGATTCAACGCACCCCGTTTTTTTTGTCTGCATATTGTTTAGTATCGCTTGTGTTTTTCTTTCCTTAGAGAAACTGGGGACAATGCTAAGAGCAAACTTCTGTGGTCACCGTTTCGGGACTCTTGTGTCGTTATCTGGGAATAACTTGAAATTGGAGATAATTTTCAATATAACCCAACCGAAAATAACTATGCAAAATTAGACCTACAATGGTGTCGTTTACTAGTTGCTTTTTGAAAAACGAAATTTTATACAAATGGGGAGCAGAACGTATCATTGGTGCCCAGTGTGCACTTGGTACTTAAAAGTCCTTACAAATCCTTGAAATACATTCAGCCGAAATGGTACGAACCCTGAAAAAAACTGAATCTTTAAACCCCCTCTAAAAGGGTCAGTCTTGGAAACACTAAGCAGAACAGTGACTGTCGACGCAACGCGGTTTATATCCACGTTGGAGAAAGAGAGATAAAAGTCTGAAACGTAGGCCGACGTGACAGTAAATTCGCCACAGCGCAGGAAACCAAAAAAGGCTGTCACGCAAGCTGTTTCGAGCAGAAGATCAACGTAAGGTGAAAATACGCTAGAGTGCCACCAAAGGACGTAGCAAGTGTGCGGTAATTGGCAATCGGGGACGAGACGGCAGCTTAACAGTTCGTTTTATGGCTCTCATCACCGAAGCAAGACCAGGGTATGGCACCCCAGCACCGTCGCACAATGGATTGGAAAACCCCGCTCTAATAAAACAGAAGTGCACCCCACACAAATACAATTTAATAGTTCCGTGCTGCAGCCCTCGCACCCAATGGCAGAAAGCGACGAACAAAATCAATAATTGTTCAGAAACGGGCACAAGCCGTAATGATCCCCGTAGACTGTGGAGTGTAAAAAGGAGCAGTAAAGCTGGAATCCAGTGTTATAGGCACTTCTCGTACTTGGAGATAAGAAAGTAGAAATAACTCGTCGACTGTCTCCACTAAAGCATCAAAACTTGCGGGAAGGTTGGACAATCTGCCTTGCGAAGACCTGACCAGTTGGGTTGATGTTGCCAAAAGTCCATCTGAAACAAGGAGTGAGAATCGTCAGCCGTGGTCGAATCAATCTGCTCGTTTCAAGACCACCGTTAGAAGCTACCATGCAGAGCACACCAGGTCAAACGCCTGAACAGCTGCATTAACAGCGGAAAGGAGAAGTGCCCTTTGGTGATACCTCTCACCGCCATGATGCCCGAGCAGTGGAAAGCTTTCTTAAGTCGTTCCCACATCCTAACCCACAGAATCGCACAATCAACAATCGCGTACACCTCCCGACAAGAAAAAAGATGGTCGCGCACCAAATGTGGCTGCAATTCCTCAGGCTAGTTGCCCTCGCACAAGCTTCTGTTGAAAGCACACCTGAAACCACCATTGAAGTCAAAATCAATGAAAACACCTAGAGCACACACACATTTCGTCCCGCAGACTTGAAATAGTGACACCCCGTTCCAGGAAGAAAGGAGAGAGCCCCAATACAAAAGCTCTCGTCGACAGTCCTTAGATAACGAAATGAACTGATGCAGACCGCGCACAGTATTAGCCAAAGTCAGCAAGTGAATGACGAAGGACCTACCAGCTGGTATAACCTCCGACACAAAGTTTAAGTGGCCCAGAAGACTCAGGAGCTCCCGCTTCGTACATTTCTTTTTCCAAACTGTATTCAAGAGCTTGCCAATGCGGGGGTCTTCTTATCCTCTGGTAAGCGGGCCTCCATCTTACCAGCATCAAGCACTATGCCGAAGAATTCCAACGTTGAGACGGGGCCTATGGTCTTAGCCAAAGAAAGCGGAATTCGTAACTTCTTGAAAACATGCGTTAACAGTGACATGGTGCAGAGGCCGTCGCTCTCCGTAGCATCGATCATTAAGACGTCATCCAACAGATGCAAAATGTTTGTGATGCTGTAGTTATGCTGCAGTTATGCTATAGTTATCCAACACAGGGTGGCAGCCAGCATATCAAACAGTTTTGGGGCCGCACAAAGAAAAAATAATGGTTTGCCCACCTGATGCCATGTAAGTGTCACAATTCTGGAAGGATTGGCAGAAGCTTAAAAGCATCAGTTATATCTGCTTTGTATAACTTAGCATGTTTTCCAACTATGGAAATAATGCGGATGGCATCGTCAACTATGGTATAAGAGAGAGAGTGCTTCTGTTTGACAATCAGTTCATTGATGCTAGGGTTGTCAGGATCGTTGTGTGGTGATGAAAGATCAACGATTAATCGTTTCTTGCCCAAATATTTCCCTGTAGCAATACCTATCGGGTTAACACGATAAGTTGGAAAAGGAGGCCCAGGAAAAGGACCAATCACGTATCCCCTGGCAACTTCGGCAGCAATCAGTTCCTTGACGACATGAGGCTCTTGCCTCGCAGACAACAAGTTGCGACATTCCATGATGGTCGACGGCATGCACTCGACACCGGTATGAAAACCATTCCTCAGGCCGTTTAGCAGTGCATCGACAGCAGCTTGATCAGGATGGGGCGAAAGTTCGTTTTGCAGAGCATTGATGTCAATGGGGGTGGATGCCACAAAGCGGGGTGGGGCAACAGGTAGTTATGCTGTAGGGGTTGGCTTAGTTGCAGTAGAATTTGCATGACAGGCAAAGGCTGCATGGTTTCCTTGACACACACTCTTTTCGTACACAACCTCTCATCATGTTAAAATTGTTGCACACTTCGTTACCATTTAAATAAATATAGCAGCGGCCCAACGTGTCCTTACCAGACATGTCAGGTGACTCCTTGATGTTTGGCTTACCCATTCGCTGAAGTCTGCTGGCTAGTTGTCCTGTTTGGGGCTGGGCCATCAGAGGGCAAAGTGGAGCTGCGTTGGCCACACTATTGCATACCTTACACGCTAAAACCTTATGTCCAGCGAAAATTAAGTTAAAAATGACACTGTCAATAATACTCCAGTCGACAGCAATCCCCGACTGTTGCAGAATGGTCGCAGCTTTTGATGAAAAACGAAGGTGGTATTGGTAGAAAGAACTACCACCAAAACTACGTGCCATTTCCAAAATGTGGCGCAAATATAAGTCAAGTTCCTTATGTCAATGCGGAAATGCGTCGCACATTACAGACTTGTAAGTAATAAAGGCTAACGAAAACTCCTCCACCGTTAGTGGGCGTTGTAGACGGGCATGGGTTTCCTTCAAATTAATGACAACACCGTCTGGCGTTGAAAGTGACCGTGAAGCGTTCGGCATGGCAGCTTGATTTTGGGGAAGCAGCAGCAAAGTCAAATTCACATCCTTACCTTCTATAATATCCTTACGAAGTTGACAACTGATGCTGTCCACGTGTGCTACCGAATCGGCGGCTATCCCCGAACCGAAGCCGGCAGTAGTCCTTGTAGCCGAAGAAAAATGTGATGCACTTCGCTAGAAAGCATTGGCCGCCATCGCTTGACTTTCGTAAGCGGCGCTGAGCGTACACGATCCAAGCGAGAAAGCCAGCTGCTGTCGTCCTGCGTTGAAGGGCGCGGCGCCAGCGATGACGTTATAGCTGCTTGACATTGGTGCTGAAGGTCCGCCATCTTGTCCTCCGCCATTCCCGGGAACAAAAAGGGCTTCACATTGCTGCAATGATTCTAATTTCGCCTCCATAACATTGAAATCCTACATCATCCGAGCTAACACAGCGTCATTACTTGCAGCAGTAGCATTTGCAGACTTCCTTGTCGTGGTACAGTTCGGCGTGGGTGAATGACCACGTGCATCCAAATTGTCGTTATGTGCGTCGACATCTTGTTCCTGTTCACCAAGAACTGCTTGCTGATTATTCGCGTCTTCATCAATGCACTGCTGCCTTGTAGAATCGTCAGTAACTTCTTTTTCTTTAAAAAGCTGAAGCATCGCAGCATGACTAAAGGAGGCTGGTGCCCGAAACATAAAACTTTGCCAATATTTGACTGATTTTGATATTCTAATGTACCAAATTCATTGTCTCAATGAGAACTTTCCAATGATATAAATTAAAGTAGTTCAAGTCGAATTTATGTTGTATTTTTAATAACTGAAAACCATTTGTACGTTTTTACCCGTACAGTCAGGTACGCAACTTCTTACTTCTTATTATCCTCACAAATTTAAAAAAAACTTGCAAATAAACTTCTGTAACCAAACGCTTGAACTGGACTCGATTCTTCTGTTGCAAAATCAGCTCAACTTGACTCAAATTAAAAGTATTCTACTCGCACACCTTTAGTTGTGTGTTGCCATTTTCCCCTTGGTTACTTGCACCCTTAGTTGTGGTGTTGCCATTTTTCCCCATAGTTACTGGTGCTCACACCATGCAGATGATCTTGATTCTCCCTGCTGTTCTTCACAGTAAAATGTTTCTTGTAATAGCTGTGCTTGATTTAATTATCACATCTTTCTTTTGTAGTACAGCGAGGATGATGAAACTAGACGACTGAAGTCATTGTTGTTACCTCCTGTGGAAGAAAGTGCGGAAGATTTCTTGTCCAAGTGTGTATATTTAGCAAAATTTCTCAAGTGTTGACATCATCTTTGTATGGCAGTACTTATATGCTTAAATGTTTTTTGGGTTATACGTTGGCATTTTATTCGCAAAATGAACTGATCACATTTTCACATTTCCTAAATCCTCTGGGTACAGTACCTACTAAGGTTTTATTTTCTTAACTCAAACGTATGTTATGTAGAGCCGATTTTCGGCTTCTAGAACCCAGGCGGTTAATGAATGTTGAGGTTCAGTTTAGTGAACATACCATTAGAAGAAAACAGAAAGCTTAATGTATTACGTTTCAATAACCATGCCTTTCTTTTCGTTGAAGAGACTTAGCACTACACGAAAGAGGATCTGTTGGATTCAAGAATAGGCTACTCAAAGTTAATTAAATGGTTCTGGGTAGTGCTACTAAAGAAAAATTGATCAGGTGCCTTTTTTTTTCTGTGATATTTCTAATGCGGGTGAAGGCTTTCTTTCCCTCTTTTTACCAAACTGGAAAAAAAAAGAAAACGAGTGGCGTACAGTTCGTTGTGGAGTACAATATCTTTGTTTTAATGCCTGGTTCAGCCACATTCAAAGTATAAATGTTATACACCGGATAAAAATCTTTCTTTAGATCCAAGTTTTTAGTTGTGACATTCCTCTGAACGTCTTTGATTCGTTTAAGAGGTGTGAGATTAGAGCTCAATAAATATGGATGCAAACCTATTTACGTTGCCTTTTGGACTTAAATGTCAGACTGCCTGAGCGGGGAATCGAGCCCAATTGGCTTTCTGTCCCGTTTATAAGATTGGAGCTCAGGCTGACATGGGCATTGCACCCAGGAAGTGGTTGATAAAAGTCTTGATGCATAATGGGAAATTTGCTTGGCAAAACATTTCATGTGCTGAGCTAAAACCCATGTGTGCGCTCTTAACAACTACCTTAATTAACGTTTAGGAGCCATAACTGCGTGCAGAGCCTGCTCTTGGCCGACTCGTACAGGTTCTCGTTTGTGAAGTGCTAAATGTCTTCGAGAAAAAGGAAATGCGGGGTAACTTTTAACTGTACAGCGAAATCAGGAGCGTTTACAGTGGTGCAGAAGTCTGTTAGTAGAAATCGCCTCCGGTCTAGAGATGGTTATAAGTGTGTACCACGTTGTCAAGGCTGATTTAAGGTCCATTGGTTTTCAAACAGTAGATGTTTGAAATGATACGTAATGTCAAAGTAATAATAAAAAAAAAGTCAACGAGCATCCAAATCAGTCTTCCATAATAGTTATCCTAGCCAACTGTCAAGTAGATTGACGGTGCGTTAACACGCCAGCAGCACACGATTAAGTGTCAGGTTCTCAATTGTGGGTTACTCAGTGCCAACCCTCGCCAGTGTCTGTCGCCATTCGGCGAATAAAAATCAGCAGTTGGCGACTTGAATTTAGCCCTACTAGCCAAAACAGTGCCTAACAATAGAGCATGACACTCAAATAGGGATATCTCAGGTACCGTATACGCTAGAGATGAACGGTTTGCGTGTTGTGCTCAGTTTTGTAAGGGCTACATAATAACATTTCTAGTTGCCGTGAAAATATACATTACCTATTTTAAAGCATTCTCTTCTCTTAGTGCTGTTTGAACTAGAGAAAAAAAAATCAAAGACTGCATTACTACCCTCTGCGCATCTTACTGCGCAGCCTCCATCGTATGTATACTTTATCAAAGAGGCTACGCTCATTTTTTCTTCTCTAGCGCCCGTCACGACGGTTGCTGTTTGACGATCCACCTCGATCCGCGAGCCGTAGCCACTCTTGATATCCTCCATGCCTTGAGCCAAAGACACTCCTAAGGACTCGGTCCGCATCCCCTGCTCCTCCGGACCTGTCTGGTTCGGGAAATGTAGAAATCCTTGAGCTAACTGTGGGCGGGGACCGCTAGCGAATCCTTTTCTGACCGAACAATCCCTTCCGTTCGCACCCTGCGGCACGGCAGCTACTTCCCCGATCCCATGTAGCCAACTCGATCCTAGTCAGTACCTACGATCCCTTAGTGAAGAGCTTTCTCATACTAAAGAACGTTATGCACGCCTAAAACTGCAAGTCAAGGCTAGAAAGGTGTAGCCGCTATAGCAGCTTCCTCGTCCTCGCTCCGCTCTTTAGATCTCTCTTCCCGATCCTCTCAACACTCTGTCTGCGCACGATCCGCCACTGGACAAGGGAGCGATCCGCTCTCCGCTTCACAGGCTCATGACTTAATGGATTCCTCTATCTGCAACTTTAAACGGAAACAGCCAGTTGCGCCAGTCTCCAATTACACGTCTGCCTGGTTAGCCTCCATGCCATTGCCAAAATGGCAACGCATTTCAGGCGACGACTCCGGTCCCTCTCAACGCCCGTACCCCACTCCGCTGGTGCTCGGTCCGCCGATCCCCGTGCATCCTGATCCGCCCTTTCTAGGGGACCTCGATTCGTCCGACATCCCTCGCCCGGAACTCTTGAAGATGATCGAGGGAATTATTCCATACTGTTTCCTATACAAACCTGGCCCTGATCCTGATTCCTCAAGCAAGACTCGAGGCCTCGCTACAGGCTTCGGGTTTGGACTTCGGGATTGGCTCCCTCACCAGCCTCGGCTCCTCGGCCAATCCACTACTTTCTCACTACGCTCCTTCGGACAGGAGGGATCCTCCTCGGTAACGGATCACCCATAGGATTAGATAAGAATCTGTCACCCCCTCATCCTGGGCGTGAAAACTTATTTTTCCGTCCAATTGGAGAACGTACGGCTAACCCAAGAAACTTCTATGCTTACCCACAATCCGAGTTCCTCACAGCCGATACTAAGTTAGACTTCGGATCAGAATTATTCTTGCCTCCTCGAGCCGTCATTCCTGTTTACTTGCTCCGCGATAACGATCGCTTTTTCCTCCAAGGCCTCCGCGCCGCCTCGCAAGCAGACGTCTTGAGCAATGCTGCCAATGCCCTCTGCGAACGCCTACACACCGATCCTCCACCGGACGACACGCGCCAGTTTGCCCTCTTAATCAACCAGCTTTTTCGTAAAGGGTGCTTCGCTACCTATCATGCTATGAACGGGTTCAGTTGAACCTTGTTTAACTCTACGTTGCTTTTAAGGGAAATTGCCCTCTACACAGTATCGAACCTGCACGTTTCAACACACCATATCCTTCGGAATCAACCGATCCACGAGTCAGAATCACTATTCCGTGGATTGATCCCAAAATTGGCACCTTATCTCGACATCCCCGCAAACCTCGTCCAAAACCTCGCCAGTTTCAACGTCACCGATCCGTCTCTTAACACTCGCACCGATCCTCCTAAAGAGGATTGGAATGCACCCAGGTCTCAGGAAGCAGCTTCACTTTCTGTACCTCGTCCCCCCTCGCCCTTTATATCACGAACCCAGGGCCGCGGCCTATCCCTGGGCCGATCCTTCACTCCAGAAAGGAAACAACACGACGATTCTCCCCTCATCCATGCCCTAAAGGGAGAGCTCATTATTGACAAACCTCCTGCCCCACGGGTCTATATCAAAGCCTGACAAAGCCTCCGATTCTGTGATCCTCTCAATTGTTCACGATGGGTTTCTTCCAAAATTTCTCAGTTCTCCCCCATTGCGAAATCCGCCATGGGAAATGGAAAGTACGCCTTCAGCCCCACTCCGCAATGAGATCACAACACTCCTCGCAAAAGGAGCGGTCAGAACTGTACCACACCCTATCGAACCGTGATTTTTACAGCAGTATCGTCCTTTGTGCAAAGAAATCAGGGGGCTCCCGGCTAATATTCAACCTGCAATCCCTCAATCAATACATCCACAATCCGCATTTCCAGATGGAAACAACGTCATCGATCCACAACTCGTTGTCCAACACGACTGGACGATTTCTTTAGATTTAGCAGATGCTTATCTACACATCCAACTTCATGCCTCTGTCCAGCACCTCTTCCTTTTCATTTTCGACGGAACCGTCTACGAATTCCTCTGTCTCCCGTTCGGATTGAACGCCGCTCCCCACATCTTTACTTTGGTACTTCGTCCAGTATTAGCTCATCACATCAACAAGGCATCTGCAGTCATGCCTTTCTTGACGATTGTCTTCTTCCACAAGGAATAGTCTCCAGCAGGAAGCCATAATCTGAAATACGGTATTAATTTTCTTCGGAGTAGGGTTCGAAGAGGTTCCGAAAGTGTGACAGCGAAAGAGCACCTGCGCCATCTGAAAATTTGCTGTCCGAAGGCTCCTGAAGTGTAGTGTTTGTGTTATTGTGGTGTTTGTTGACTTCTGAAGAAGATGAACAGAACTAAAAAATACTTCATCGAAAAGTTAAATTGAGCTAGTGTGTGTTCTTCGCTGCTGGTTTTCGTGTAATTACTTAAGATGCCGAATCATAATCACTGCAGTCGCTGATTACCGGTTTTTAGATGTTGATAACTTCTGCCGCAGCTCGTAACATCGTATTAATGAAGAGATCGTCAGTTTGAGAAAATTATTTTGTACTACAGTCATTTGTGACCGATCAGTTTGCAAGATTGCAGCTGACTGGTAGTGCCTTAGTTTTAAGACAGTTGCATAGTGGTTTATTTCATTTATATTTTATTTTATACACTATTTTTTTTGTTCTGTCAGGCAAATTGAATCTGTTCATATTGAACCATTAACTGTTGCTACAAGTAACAGTTCAGGAAAGGATACCAAGGTCCAAGAGCTTCCACAAGACCAATTGGACAGGTTAGTATTTTAAATATATTTGCAAGATAGAATTTAGCTTCTTAATCCTTTCAATACCAAGAGGTATACTTCATTATAACTGCTATTACTGTGAAATACATTTTCAACTTCAAATTTATCAATTTTCTGTATTATCTCAGTGTGATTGACTTCCGTGTGAAAGTGTGCTTGAAGTTGAAGTATACTTACGCGTACTAAAAGCAGCTGGTAGTGGAACCAAAGAAGCTGACAAAGGGGGAGGCCAGTTGTTGCAGTTTTACCTTTCGCTCTACTCATGCTGAATTCCAAGATATGAAATCGCGCTCAAATTCAAAATAAACAAATCCTACCGATTTGTGAATTTTTGATAGGCTGCATTGACTAAAGATGGAACAAATATAGTCCTCCTGTCTTCATCAGGCCATCATAAGAAGCTTATTTAAAAGATTTACATTATTTACATTGTCCGACTTGCGTCGATCGTTGTGGAAATAGCAGACGACTGTGGTGTGACTCTGGCACTCAGCGTCCTGTATTTACGAGGTGGCACTCGCTGCTTCTCACTATACCACTAGCAAGTGCCACCTCGTAAATACGTGAGGCAACGTGCCAGAGTCATGTCGTAGTTGTCTGCTATTTCCACAACGATCGATGCATGTTGGACAATGTAAATAATATAAATCTTGTAAATAAGCTTCTTGTGGTGGCCTGATGAAGACAGGAGGAGGACTATATTTTTTCCATCTTTAGTCACTGCAGCCTATCAAAAATTCGCAAATCTGTAGGATTTGTTTATTTTGAATTTGCGCTTGATTTCATCTCTTGGAAGTTTTCCAACATTTACAGCATGATGGTTCGTTTTTTTTTCAATGTGATGCTGATTTTAGGGGTGTGCGAGTAGAAAAATTTTAATTTTAGCCGAGCCGTGTTTGCAACAGAAGAGTCAGGTATCAAGTTGAGTTCGAGTATTTGGTGAATATAGTTGGTTTGCAAGTTTCTCTTGGTTTGTTAAGATAATAACAACTACAATGCTGCTTAACTGACTGCTTGGGTTTTTCACTTTTAAGGATTAAACTTAAAAATTATTTGAGCAACTGGCTTTTTAATGTACACCACCGGAAAGATCTCGGCAAGATGATGAACTTGGTGTACTAGAATGTCAAAATTTGTCAGATATTGGCCAAGTTATCACATTTTCACCGAATTAGAATTTTTCGAGTGTGGATGCGAGGAAAAGCCAAGTTCAAGTACAAGTTGCATACTTTGCTCGTCCTGAATTTTTCAGGTATTGCACATCCCTAGCCGAATCACTGGTAGTAAGATCGACGAACCGAGTGCTGATGTGCACTACGCCCTA
Organism: Lithobius niger; assembly: GCA_023313725.1. Classification (NCBI taxonomy): domain Eukaryota; kingdom Metazoa; phylum Arthropoda; class Chilopoda; order Lithobiomorpha; family Lithobiidae; genus Lithobius; species Lithobius niger. The sequence goes on from JAHWFP010169964.1 coordinate 235,223, forward strand.
TAGTGCTGTACTGTGGGAGGGAAGGGGGGGTCAGTGAAATTTGGTTTTTTGACAAGATTTTAGGCGTGGAGGTTGCTATGATCATTTACTAGATTTTTAGATAAGATGAGAGAGGAAAGAAGGACTGGTTCTGTATGTCAGAGATGGGAATTGTGTGCGACATTGCTTCCGAATGCCTTTCCTGATGCAATGTGGTGCGAGTTGTTCTTAACCACTGCACGTCTGATTTGCAAGAGTGGTTTATAGGAGGTGTATTGTTTTGGATGAGCAACATAATTTGATGCTTTGTGCTGTTCAGGAAATTGACAGGGGCTAGACAAAATCCTTATCATGAAGGGGGGGGGGGGGTTAACTGCCATGAGATTAATTGGGCTAAAGGAATAATTGACGCCTGTGTCAACAGCCTTTGATTTCTTCGTCCTACGAGGTCATTCAGGATCGTCAACGGTACCAACACACTGTGGAGCTAACAAGAGCTAGGGGTAATGACAATATGAGCCTCCTGAACCTTTTGCTTACTATACTAAGGATGCTTCGGATTGAAATGCCAATTGATGGAATCTACTTTAGTTTTTAACAGACATTGTGGGCACAGATAATGCTCAAACCAAAATAAAAGAGAAGAAACTCAGTCCTAGTTGTTTAGATACTGTACCTTTTTCAGATTTCAAGACATGTACAACTGATTCGACTACATGTTACAGACTAAGGATTTCTTAATTTGGGGCCGTCACCCCTTGGTGCAGTGCGTGGCAACAGTGTTGCCCTCTCATTAAGCTCGATTGTTGATGTTTTAAGGAGAGCACTCCAACGTTTGGAGAAGAGATATCAGATTTAGGGGTCACTAGTTTTGCGATTTCTTGATAAGCAGGCTCGTGAATCTTCATCAAGGAGATATTATGTTTCTTGAAGTGTTGTTCGGGTGCTCCGAGGTGTGCTTCAGTGTGGGAGTTGGATTTGAGGAGCAGTTGACCTTTTCTCCAGTTAAAAGTCCTTGGGTTTTCTCCAGTCAAAAGCCCAACTGCTGCTCAAATCTAACTCCCTGCGTTAAAGACACTATTGGGGTTGGTTGATGATTGTGCCTGTGAGGCTAAAATCCAGGCTAGTAGATATAAGCTACCTTGGATGTCTGCAGGAATACTGTAATAGTTGAGGGTTGAGGTCAAATAACGTAATAGTTGAGGGTTGAGGTAAAATAACTTAGGTGGGGGCTTTATCGTATATGCACTACCCATCTACGGCGAATTACAAAAAATTCAGGTCTGCTTGGATTCTTTTGTAGTTACCACGAATCCTAACTACTAATGGTAGGAGTTCTGTCAGTCGTGTTAAAAAATAAAATAAAATCCTTTATGCAGTTAGACACCGTGAGAGGCAGTCATATGAAAGATGACAAGGAAGTGGCTGAGTTGATTTCAGGAACAGTTCTGCTCCGTGTTTACTCCTGAGAATAACCTTTGAAGCTTTCGTGCCAATTTTTGTGGGCGTATGATTGACGCAAGCCAGTAAAAGGAGAATGTATAGGGATTTGACCTCTTTTCGGAGTACAGTGTTAGTGTGGGTGACTGGTGGGTCTGTTGGTATCCATCCTCTTATTCTTAAGGAGACAGGTCATAAACTTGCAAAGCCACTTACTCACCTCTTTGAAAGGACAGTTCTTACTGAGATCGTTCTATGTGATTACTGTAAGGCAGGTAAGGCCATGGAAAGAAAATGTTTTGGTTCTCGGGCATTTTTTTACAAGCCCCAAAAGTCACCCGGTGACCAGGCTTTTATTTTTATTTTTTATTTCGGTTTGAAACGAAGTAACCTACCATCTCAAATTGGTTCTTTTTGTTTAGATTGTGGTAGTAAATTTCTAAACTATTACAAACTACAACTAAACCTAATGCGTGCTGGATAAAGTATGTGCAAGAAAGCTTGTTTCTTTAAAAAACTTTTCTCAAAAGTCACCTGGCAGGGCCTGACAACCGATAATTTTTTTTTTCGCGGCCTAATCTATGCAATCATGCAAATTATCGACATGTGCGCCTCGCAAGCATAATTTGCAAGATTTTTGTACGCATTGTACAGCAGCACCCAGAAGATGACCTGAAGAGAGTAGGTGTTCCATCTAACTCGCAGCATGGCTATTGGCTTTGTACGTTGCCACTCGTGTTTGAGTAACTTACTTGCTTTTAGACCAGGAAGACTGGATGAGGCTGCTGATAGTGGCACACACATGGTTTAAACTTGCAGTTGGGGTCCCTGCCTGTGATTAGGTCCTGCTTACAGCACTCCCTCTCCGCCCCCCCCCCCACAATCTGAAAACTTTTTTTTCGCGTCCATCCGAAAATGCTTCCATCCGAAAATGTTTGGGCCTCCCTCCCTTTAAATATTAGCTAAATAATTGTTTATTTATGCTCTCTGTCCAAAAACTTGATTAAAAAAGCTTCTGTAGCACCCCACCAGGTGGCCCAACCTGCTCTCTCCCAGTAGGTATTGCCACCTGCCCCTTCTCTAATTGTTTGGACACCGACTAAGTAAATAAAGAATAAGTAATCATTTACCGACTCAGTAAGTCGTGCCTTTGCTTTCGCTATGCAAAAAGGCCCAACTGTCAGAGTTTTGAGTCCGCTGTCATAAAGGCTGTACCGAACCGAACAACCGAACCGAACAGAAGGCGTTAAGTTGGGTTCCGTGTTCGGTCTTTGATACGCCAAATACCAAACCGAACATATGTTCACTTCTAATCCACGGTTTTGATGTTTGAATACACCATTTAGAAGGTTTTTTTGCCAGCTTTCTATTGGTCCAAACCACAAGTTCCTAGCTCTAACGGTTCAGAAGTTATAAAGGAAAATGTAAAAGTAGTGGAGATTTTTTTATGTTTAAACAAGAGTTTCAACATCTATGGACTTATAAGTTCATGTGAAAATACCTACATTTGTTAAGAAACTTGTGCTTTGATGAATCTTTGTGAACCAAGTTCTTTTACATTTTCGTTTAAAATAGATTGGCTTGGTATATTTTTGTTCGGTTCGGAAGTGTTCGGTGTTCAGCTTATTTAAGGTTTATTTGGTTTGGTTCGGTTCGGCTGACAAATTTTCGTTCGGTACAGCCTTAGCTGTCACCATATTGAAGTGTGCTCACACTACAAAACCCCTGGAGACAAGCACGCCGCTTGTAGACGGATTTTTTTTGTCCTGTCCTTTCTCTTTTTTTTTTTTTTTTGCTATTTACCACTGTTTGGGCCTCCCTCCCCAATACTGCATCATTACCGTACTGCATATTACTGCACCATGAATGTTACTTATTGCTTCTGTTAAGGGGGCCCTGAATCCATATCCACATTAACGTCAGTTAGTGGTATGATGGAGGCCATCTAACTTTGTAACCACAATCGCCCAAGATTTACGCCGCTGAGCGTGCACATGTTAGATTTTTTGATTTCTCCAAGGCGTTCAATAAGGTTTCCATTTGCATCTAGTGTGACGGCTTCTTGACCTTTAGTTTGAAGAGTTTTGAAACCATTTTTGCCTACCGTTGTCAATCTTTTTTTTTTTGGCTGTTATAATGATGACAGTAAGTGATATCCTACTGCATGTGGCTTAATTTTTCAGCGATGATGACCTGGAACCCTACGACATGTCAAATGATGAAGTAATATGTAAAGTGAAGAAACCGTCGTACCTCAGAGACTGCATGGAAGGTGAGCTTGAAAGTATTTTATAATTTATGGATGCTGGACATTGTTGTCATAATGGATTGAATAGTACTTGTGTGGTTTTGAGGGTTGTTGGAATTTTGGTGCAGTACAGTTGGGTGGATATTAAAGACAGTCACTTACGCAAAACCAAAAATCGTCCAAGTTCCACAATTCAAACTTGTAAATTTTTAACTATCTGTACTGATAGTCTTCTTTAGGCAAGAGTCATGAGACTTGCACAACAACAACCACCAACCAGACACAGATAGTCGAAAATTTGCAAGTTTGAATTGTGGAACTTGGACGATTTTTGGTTTAGCGTTAGTGATTGTCTTTAATATGAACTTCAACCAAAGTAAAATTGCAGAATTAATGGTATTTTCGAGTTGGGTGGAATTTAAAATATCCGGTACCTACTGTAGGTGGATGGCCAGACCAAAGCATCAATATTTACTTGCATAATCTAAAACAACTTCGTTATTGGCAATAAATGGATTTACTGCTTCAAAATTCAGCGCCACCAATTTAGGTAGTTTAAGAGTGCCAGATGCTTCAGTTGCCCGTAGCCATGGAGCTACCAAAGTCGGCTCTGGAGTTGAAACTCGTTGCGTCTTGTTGCCACTCATTTCGACATGGTGTCCATCAAAGCATCTTGTGGTGATGCAGTAATGCAACTGTTGTATCGAACGTACCGTTTGTAACGTGTTGCACTGCTCGTTTTACGTTGTGCTTAGTATTTTGGTCGGTTTGTCCATTTTGCTGTTTTTTCTGCTGTTTTAAAGCCAAACACACAGATCAAATTCTAGCAAAGTTTAGTAAATAATTTGATTTTTTGATCGAACACTGATTGTTCGTTAGTAAGGCTGTACTGAACAGATTGAGCCGAACAGATTTTGGCAGATTTCGAGCTGATCGGCAAAAATCGGTTCGGCGAACAAAAACCTGCAGATTTTCGATTTTTGCCAGGCCCTTGACAATAAATAAATTCTGTTTCTCCACATGTATGTTATCTTTTGTTTTAATTCAGGCTGGGCCTACATGTTTTACATTGTGTAGGCTAAGGTTAATAATGGACAAATTTTTACTTTTATTTGGGTAAAAAAAATGTATTCCAATGTTTTCATTAGCCTACAAGTTTGTGTAAGCCAGAAAAAAAATTGTTAAAAGTCTGTAGTGATCGGTTCGGTTAAATCGGATCGGTACACCAATCAATTTGTAGCTGATCGGATCGGAATCTGTTCGGCAGAAAAAATGCTGATCGGTACAGCCTTATTCGTTAGTTTTGAAGAGCTGGCCATTACCCGAAAATGGCATCCCCAAAAAATTTTTCTATTGCTACGAAAATATAAATTACTTGTACATTTTAGCATTTTATTCTCAAATGCTTCTTCCCTCTAGAGATTTAATTTTAGCCTATCACCAGCTCATTAACCCGGAAGTGCGGTCCTTCACTTTCCTCCTATTTACATGGCAAATGTGAAAGCAGATTATTCCATTCTACTGTCAAAAGTGAAAGTGGATGCTCGGAAAGGCACTTTTTGGCTCCTTCTGCCATGCACTCAGTGCAGTGCTTTCTCTCGTTCAAGATGAAAGCGAAAGGCGTTCTCAAGAGGAGTCCTCTCGACTGGCTGACCCTAGCTCCCTTGCTCCTTCGAGCTTCGTACCTGTCTGGTGTTTTTCACCATGGCTGAATGATCGGATCTACATGTGGCGTGTCAAAAACACTTTCTTACTTTTCATACGACTAATTTGGAAAACAACGGAAGCCTTTGCCACCTGCTGAAGCGAAAGGATGGGGAACTCTCATGCAGAAATGCCTTCTGCCGAAGATCTATACGAATCACCCGGGATGATTGGCCGTGTTCATCGAAGACAACAAGTTTCGCAAGCTTTGTACTTTTTTCTTCTCACGTGCCGAGTTGTCAACGAAGCATGAAACCACCGTTAACCTGGACCTGTTGCCAGTTCCTAACCGGCTTCTTCAGCTTTTATAGCACAATCCAGAGCAACTAAATCTGGCCAAGAATGTTTTTGGCTTTGCTGAATAAATGAGGATCAGATTACTCGACTTAATTTAGCGAAAATGATTGGGTCAAAATGGCTGAAACTGAAATCGTATGCTGCAGTGAAGACATGTCTGCAGGCATATGATAATGCTGATCTACCGGTGCTGAGGTTCGACGCCGCTTGACCAGTGTCGACGGCTCGCCTCACAGATCCACTCTCCTGTAGGCTGCCCTTAACTACTATTGCCGTTACGACACTGATGAAGCCTGCTGTTCCTCTCCGTGTCCCTTTGGAGGCCTATTCTCAACTTTGGACGTCAGTGGATCGATCCTTTTAAGAGCTCTGTGTTTTCTTGACACAAGCTGGTTTATCGCCAAGCAGTTATTGGCTGTTAACTAAGCCTTTTTAATTTGAGTTTATCAAATTGAAGTCAAGAATTGTAAGGAACTTTGCGGCCCGTGAGCAATGGCAGCTTGTCTTGGTTGCGCAGTCCAACTTCCATTTTTTGTCGCTATAATAAATCAAAGTTTGTCGCAATAGCAACAGGTCTGACAAGGACCAAGGGGGCACTAACAGCCAGCCACAATTGTACGTCATTTTTTGTAAAAATAATGCCTTTAAAGGATAAGAAATTAGTATTAGTATTAGCATGGGTAGATAGGTATTAGTATTAGTATTATTGAATTTCAACAATTAAGTTAAAATGAAATAAATAAAGCAATGGCTGGGAATGTGGAGTAGACGGAGGTAGGGGAGAGGGACACGAATGTCTTACTACGAAGGTTAGATCTGCCTGGGACACAATGGTCCCTGATGGCATCGCCAAATATGAAGGTTTTTCAGGGAAAGGATGGCCAAGGTACAAACAAGGGAATGTGAGGCCAAAAAATAATTGTTGCAAATTGCTAAAATTTTGATTTTAAAAAGCAATGTGCAAATGCATCCACATAATGGGATTTGTCATAACCAAATTGTTAATATAAAAATATAACAATGAAAAAAAAATAATCACCACATACTCGATCGATGGTACTGATGGGCCAGCGGATGCCAATACTATACTAGTGGTCGGAGGTGGGGGTCACAGTCAATGGTCTTTTAATAAATTTACTGAGGTCGTCAGTGAGCAGTTCTTTCCTGAATTCCACCTCAAGAGTTCATGCCCACTGTGCTAGGACGAAGCGCATTCCAAACGGGACTGAGACAGACAGAAAACATTTTTTCTACATTCAAGTTTCGCACCTTTGGTAGTCACCTTCCAAAGGTGCCCCGAATGTAATGTAGACTAGGAGCCGGATCGAAGAATGGACGGTCAACCATTATCACGCATCGCAGAATCTTGTACGTCATAATAAGGTCAAATCTAAGGCGCATCAATTCAAGAAGCTCAAGGCCCGATCTTGCTGTAGTCCACCTCTCGAAATCTTAGAAGAAACGTTGTAAACCGTCTCTGCACTTACTCGATTAAAGGCCGATTGCCACCAATTTAGCATTGCAGCATCTAGGCCTATCGAGTTCTCGCGCTCAGGAAGCAAAGGAATGCACAAAGCAAAACTTTTAAACGCTACAAACAAGCCACGGGACTCCTTAATTACTGAGTAACAATTTGGTACGCCCTCGTGCACCTGGAAACAAGCTATAGCGCTTAACGATATTAGTGTAACTAGATGGCGCCACGAAAAAATATAAAGAATTGCCCTGGCGCCACCTAGTGACACTAATATAAAAAAGCTTTATAGTTTGTTTCCAGGTACACGATTGCGTACCAAATTTTTACTCAGTAATTAAGGAACACGTGGCTTGTTTGTAGCGTTTAAAAGTTGTGCTTTGTGCATTCCTTTGCTTCCTGCGAGAGAGAACTCGATAGGCCTAGATGCTGTAATGCTAATTTGGTGGCAATTTAAGTCAATGTCCTTTGCGAGGTACGGGGACCAAACAGGTGTTGCATACTCCAAGATGGGGCGGACGAACACCTTGAATACACACACCTTAGTTTATAGATGACCCGAAGTGAAACATCGTCGCTACCTTCCAGTGGTGATGTGCTGCTACCTTCCAGTCGAGAGGATGGACACACTATTTAGCCGAAAGCACATGAGGCCAGTTGCACCTGACACACAAAATTTGCAAAGAGAAACGACCAAAGAAAAAAGAAGATTATAAACAAAGCCGGAACCATTCGGAAAAGTCTTTTCCGACCGGCTTTTCTGTCCAGATCCACAGTGAAAGAGCTTCTCTTGAATCTTGACAAATGTTTTATTTTTCAAGTTTCAAAGACCAGAGTCTAAATTACAAAAATAATAAGGCATCCCATCTGGGATCATTCTACGACACTCCGTACAAGTTTGATTTGCATGGAGGTATTTTCAAGAGTAAAGGAAGTGAAAGACAACTGGAAACGGAAAAAAAATTCCTCAAATACACTAAAATTAGCGCAAGTGTTTGTAACATTACGTTCGTTTTCAACCACTTGCGTTGGAGCAGAGCTTGTGCAAGTGGTTGAAACAACCTACCAGAACAAGCGAAAACAAGTAGATGTGCTTGAAAATACCAGAGGCTACCAGAGGCTACAGTATTTGCCAAGTTCAAAAAACCAGCGATATAGTAGAAAAGGACCAAAAACCTTCTGTGCTTGATGAAGATAGCAGTACTGTACTTCTGTTGACAATTAGTTAGGTATTATTGATATCTTTGTTTTGAAAGTGAGCGAAAATAAATTTTGAACAGTGTTCCGTCAATTCAGAAGACACTTTATTAAATTAACTCGCGTTAACTGCAAATTAAGAATTTAAAGGCAAGTACAAGGGATGCATATAAAATAATTATTAACATACCGTATCTTTAATAAGTTTTTGTTTTTGCAACCAGAGAAAAGTGGTTGTAGAGCGCCCAGCCAAAAGCCTAAGGCCAGAGGCACGAAGGAGGAGCGGACTTCCTCCTTGAATTCTGCAAGCACCAAACCACAGCCGAAGAAACCCATCCGCCAAAACTACAAAATGCACCCCAGAACCAGCGGGGAGAGAAGACCAAAAGCAGGCAACTGGCCACATTAAACCAAACAAAACTAGATTAGAAAAACTGTTAAGGCAACTATGCGGGCTCCGGAAGCCCACAGAACACAGCCAAAAGGCAACCGAAAAAAGGTTTATTAAAAAAGCGACACGCAGCAATTAGGAAAAAAAAAGAAAAACTCCGCGGCCGCAACGACACAAAACCAGAACTGAGAAACAAATAAACTTGATTAAACCAATTATAGTGAGAGTCGATTTGTTTCCTCTTGCGAATACAGCAATCGGTATGGCTACTAATTGTCTAACACGTGTGATACCCCTCGTAAGAATACAATCCTAACACCCAAATGATTTCTTGGCAGCGGTTCCACGACGCGTATGCAACCGTAAGATCAGTGGTCGCTTGCATGTCTAGCTTTTTTGTCTCAATCCCCGATCCCCCCATACATGTTTTGGTCAACCTCGTCGGATAGTATGGCAGCGCGCACCTCTCAATTAAAGACGAGCCCACTACGATTCTTCAGTCGGTTTCATTTTAAACTGTAAGTTTAATTAGAACACTAGTGAACTGAATCAACATTAAAAATATTCAGCGCCGTTTGGCAGTTTTACGATACGGGAAGCCTCCAAACCGTTTTGTCTCGGCGATTTGAACATTTCATTTATCCAACTGCGTCTGATAAGGATGAAATATCTAGATAGCACATTCATTGCCCAAAAGTAGTTTTATGAATTTGCGGGCCCCCCCCCCCCCTTTCTCCTTCCCATTTCTCCTTCCCCCACCCTTCCGTAAAAAGTACTACGCAGTAAAGTCATGAAAAATTGTCCAAACAAGTAGCCCAAGCCTACGTTGATTTCGCGCATGCTGGCATTAGACTATATAACTGTGTTATCCAGTTCGTACGAATGAGATCAGTGCCTACGTCAGTGGTCTGTAGAATAAAATTGATCAAGTTGCCAGTCATTGGTCGGTTGGTAGTGACGTCCGCCGCTGACGAAGGCTACATAGTTTCCAGTCATTGGTTGTGGATGAATGACGTCAGTCGGCCGAAGAAAAAAAAACGAACGCGATTCGTTTGTAACAGACAAAAATCTTTGATTATTTCTAGCGGAGGATTCTCCCAACGGATTCGACCGATTTTCGAACTAGACCTAGAAATGTGCCATAGAATGTGTGTGCAAAATTTGACAGGAATCCGATAATTCGTTAAAACGTTATAGCGCGAAAACACAGACAGACACCCAGACAGACAAACCGTTCGCATAAGAGTCTAATCGACTCTAATAAACCACCCCACAAAACGTAAAGGACAATGCAAGATGAAGGAAACCTAGGCGATAGCCCGTGCAGGGTAAGTGAATCCCCCGCACGAGGATCCACCCTAACAAAACAAAGACAAGCAGACCCCCCCCCCCGGGATGGGGTCCCACGCATAAACTTACCCCCCCCCTTAGTGGGGTACCAGTGTTCACAATGTGAAAAAGTGACGTTACGTTAGGCCACACGACACTCGCCAGTAAGACTACCAACCCACGCACCATTAGCGAACCCACACTGGAGCCAACACTATTTCATTGCACAAAACGGTAAACTAAGAATGAAATCCATGGAGGAGCTCCCCCGATTTTCCCACTCAAAGCCCTTTGGGATGAGTGAGGAAACGCCCCCGAACGGCTTCCCGAAATGGAAGATTGCAATTGCGGAGAACGTGATCAGCGTCTTCCACCGGATGGCCACACTCACATTCGTGGCTCTTTGCCCAAACGGGTGAAGAGATACGCGTGGAAGTTCCCATGACCCATAACCACCTGTACTACTATGCGAGAAAGAGGCATGAAGGAGGAGCTGACTTCCTCCTGGAAACTGTACGTTGTCCTCCCCTTTGTATAGTAAGCTATTATTGATATCTTTGTTTTGAACGTGAGCGAAAATAAATTTTGAACAGTGTACCGTCTATCAATTTAGAAGACACTTTATTGCATTAAATCACATTAACTGCACATTAAGAATTTAAAGGCAAGTATAAGGGATACATATAAACTAATTATTAACATACCGTATCTTTAATAAGTTTTTGTTTTTGCAACCAGTGGAAATTCATTAATCCAAATCTGATTACGACAGAGACGTTTGGTACGATTCTAATTGGGTATTCAGGGGTGATTTTTTTTATGTGAATTACGGATACTTTAGCTGGAGTTAACATATTTATGGCATGTTGTGACTTTACTTACTGCTGTTTCAATAAAAAGTTATTGGCGTACTTTCCTAAAATGACATGCTAGCAAATCTCGCTGACTATATTGTCGTTTAATAAAAAAAAAGTTCTGTGGAGGGTTTTTGTTTAGCTCCTCCTGTTGTTAAATAAATCACATTGTTTGTCAGCAGATGGACAAACTGTGCCTCATCTGCATGTGGGTGACTTAACTCTGGCAGTTCTTTTATTATTTTTAATGGATTATTGCAAAAAACCATTAATTCGGCCATTTTACTGTGGTTATCGACTCACAGTACTTGCTGGCAAAATACGCAAACCAACACAGTCCAAGTTAAGCTTCACAAACTAGCAAATTTTCAACAACCACTACGAGTTGGCTTCATCAGGCTAAAGTCAGGAGACTTGCACTCTTTCACCACCACTCCAACGAACTTTCGAGTCCACTGCATTCGAACTTTCCTCATCACAGTTGGCCTTGGCTCTAAGGCAGCTCTCTAGATAGCTCTCAGATTTGCTCTCATTCATTGTTGGTTTCGGGAGAAATTTTAGCCAGCTGTTTTCAAGCTTGCCACTTAGTTCAGGAGTAACATTCTTCCCAATCTGTTTGTATGTAGACTCCTGCACATTCGTCAATGGTATTGATTTTTCCTGGCAGTGCTGAATAGCGATAGCCTCCAAACACTGGTATCAAACGAAGAACAAGGGAGCACACCTCCACACTTTGGAGGCCATTGCTATTCAGGAATAAATACTGTCACTGATAAATGTGCAGAAAAAGTCTGCATACAAGCAGATTGGGAAGCTTGTGACTCCTGAAGTGAGTTGCACGCTTGAAAACAGCTGGCTCAAATTCTTCCCAAATGAGAGCAGCTCTGACAGCGATCTAGAGATCTGACTTGGAGCCAAGTCCAACTTTGATGAGGAGGGAAGTTCAAAAATTTAGTGGACTCGAAAGTTCGTTGGAGTGATGGTGGAAGAGAATGCAAGTATCCAGACTGTAGCCTGATGAAGACAGCACGTAGCGGTTGCTGAAAAGTCACTAGTATATGAAGCTTAACTTGGACTACGTATTTTGATTATAATATTTTGCCTGTAAGTACTGTGATTTTTAAAGAAGTATGCTGTTCCCAAAATGTCGAGTGATTTTGTTAACCGAATTTGATTGTTCCATTACTTTCAGGCCTGATTGAACAGAATAACCCTGATAGGACTGAAATTTGCTTGCAATCAGCTGAACATTTGATTACTAAAAATGTGGATGGCTTAAATGAGGTTAATGAAAATTCTTTTTCTTTCTCTTCTTTGTCTCACAGCCTTAAGTTAGCAGATGCATCTTTTGTAGATGAAAACTGGCTTAATTTTTAACCTTATGGTGTAATAATTATGGATTGATTACTTTCCTATGTTGCGGGTTGTGTTACTTACTGCAGAGCGTGAAAAGTCGGCACTGACAACGCACTGGTGTTTCCAGTTGCTGCTTTCATCACCAAACATCAGTTGGTAGCTTAGTCACATAGTTACATCGAATCAGTAAATCTGATTTGCTTGTATAGGAAGGTAAACTTAGTACTTGGGACTGAGTGTTTAGGTTGACTTCGACCAGGTTACATTGGCATTTTTGATCATTGGTATTGTTGAGTGTTGCTTACTAATCAAGACCATTAACTCGAGCAGTGCCATATTCATAGTGCAACGTGAGCAAGCTTCAGTCGCATTGCCGTCGAAACAACGTGGGACTTCCGACACATTGAAAACACTTACGTGCCGAAATTATTACCAATCCACGATAGCAAGCTTTGTATGGGGTGGGGGAGGGGTATTGAGTACCACGATCTTGTTTTCTCATAGGGAGTGGTAGATGCAATTAAGTCTGCAATTACATGTAACTAAGCTTTGCATTAACGAGTATCCACCATGCAAAGGTAATCAAAGAAAATGATTTAAACTTCTAAAAACGCCTACTTTCAAAACTGTAGACACTTGCGTATTTGCTAATTTTCGACAACTCTGCTAATCATAAGTTTGTCCGGTTGTGAAAGTAAGCATTTTTAAAAGTTTTAATCATTTTTACAATGCGTGGATCTCATAGTATAGCCAGTAACTGTTTTTTTTCTTATTCAGAAAAGTCACATTCAGTCAATATGCAAAATAATTTATCCTTGTGGCACGGAGTGATTCAGAAAGTCACAAGTAGAAGCGTTGTTGCCCTCTAGGCTGAGCTAATAATTATGTGCCTAGCATGTTGCTGCAGTCCCGTGCTCTCCTAAACCTAGATTTGGAATTTACTATTTATTACCACAATACTGACATTATTCGTGACAGACAGCAAACTTCAAATCAGACTTGCTTCCAGCTTTCAGTTTCAAAATCTGCCAACCGGAGATAGAACATTGACATGCTTCAATCTGTTTTTCAGTGTCACTGAACAGGGGGACTTTGTATAATAAGGTGTCAGTGATTATAGTAACCAAACTAAGAAACATCTGCTCATCACATGGCTGAAAGTGAAAAATGCCCCAGAATAGATAAAAGTTGATCCATATCTGTTAAAGCATGGTTAAAGGGATAGTATTTCAGTCTGGCTGGTATTGTGATAAGCAAATTTGTAGGCTTGCACTGAATATAAAATTTGCCGATTATACAATAGTTGAACTGCCGAATACCGAATATTCAGCACCAACCAAACAATTGATGTATTCGGCCAAATGCTGAAGTATTTGGCCGTGTACCGGGTAATGGCTGAATAGGCCGAATATGTAATCATTTGGCCGAATACTTGACCGAATACCAGTAAACTAAATCCTACAATATTAATTAAGTGTGACCATACTTACTAAGGGTGGACACATTAGTTGACCGGGATTCCTGATGATAAAATATGACGAAATGGAGGTAAAGGTATACAATGCACATTTTCACCTTTTGAAAAACGTAAGCCTCCCCATCATAAAATGTATAGTTTCATATTAGACCTAGAAAAAGACAATCGCCCGTATTATTTCCTTCTTTTAGGAAAGTTGAAAGACAGTTTCTCTCAAACCAAAATTGAAATGCTTCGCTAAACGTTCTTACATTAAAAAAATTTCGTAACTTTATACTAAAAACATTATTCGGCTGAATATTGACTATCATTTTTCGACCAAGTAAGCATTCGGCCGAATACTGAATACCCAAACCAAAACAAAACCAAAATCAAAACCAAAATCAATATTTGGCTGAATACCTAATATCATACATTATTTTTTTGGCCGTATGGGCCTAATACTGAATAACCCCTATACATTTCTAATTTGCGTCGTTGCTCAAGAGTGGTCAGAAAGAACAGGTTATTAAGGTAGAGCTGGCGGACAATAATTGTCACAAGCTGTATTACGCAGTACTACCGCCAGATAGCACTGGTGCTTCAGGATTGGGCAAGCGCCGAGTAAACCAAATCAAAACTGTTCCATCTAAGGTGTGTGCCTTGGTAACTAGTATGAACTGATTTTCTACTTATTGATTTTTTTTATTACCGGTATTACGTTGACATTGTTTGACCTCAATGAAAGGCTTTAGTGTTCACTGTTCATCGAACGATGTTATCTCTACTGAGAGCTAGTGTCAACATTCATATTGACGTCTACCAATTACGTTCAGTGTTCAGTAGATTACTTGTGCCAATCATAAAAATAACACTAAAAAGTTCGCTCAAATTCACTTCAAGGACACCTACTTTGTCCTGCAAATTTTCGACATCCTTCAGATGTCTTCTTCAGGCCTTGAGAATGTTTGGACCTTGAATTACAGCTTTCTTTCTGACCACTTGTGCTTTTGAATTTCTTCGAATTTGGCCGCCCTCGTATGCTAAAGTGGTCAGAAAGAAAGATGTAATTCAAAGTCCAAACATCCTCAAGGCCTGAAGAAGACATCTGAGGGATGTCGAGAATTTGCAGGACAAAGTAGGTGTCCTTTAAGTGTATTTAAGCAAACTTTTTAGTGTTTTTTTTTATGACGAGTCGAAATTTTCACTGTATTGACCATAGCGATATACCTGTGGCAATTCTTTTTTTTTTTGTTACAGATAGCAGTTGAATTTACAAAAATACTTCTGCATTTAGAGAACAGTTTTTCTCTTAATGATTTTTTCAATTTACGAAGAAAGGCTTTGACAGCTTTGGTTGTGCTGTGTCCATTGCTGGTAAATGCTGAAAGAATGTTCAAACAGCGAAAAATTGATCAGTCATTGTCAGAGTTAACAAGTAGTGCTTTGTTACAGGTATCAGAATTTCTCACGGAACAATTTTATGACAGGAATTATTCCATAAGGCAGAGGCTAGATATTTTAGAAGTAAGTACGGATGTTCCGACACTACTTTTTTGAATCCATTATCTATGCTGGCACGCAAATTGTCATCAAAACTGATCCGATGCCGATACTTTTCAAACGAACAACAACAAAATTGAACCAATACGTATAATTTGGGATAAGTTTTGACCAATGGTCCAAAACAAAAGATTGCCATTACCATAAATCCCCCCCCCCATAAATCGTGTATTAAATGACCATGTGGAGCTAAAGCCCACCACCGTAAAATGCCACCGTAAGGTCTAAACCATGACATAATGGAGCTAAAACCCATCCCTTAAATTGCCATTTCTATTGCTGCGCAATGTACATTACCTGTAAATTTTAGCACTTTTATTCTCAAATGCTTTTTCCTTCTTTAGAGATTTAATTTTAGCCAATCACCAGCTTGCTAACCCCGAAGTGTGGTCCTACACTCCCTCCTTTTCTGACGCTAAATGTGAAAGCAGGGCATCTTTTATTCTCTAGAACTCGTCCCGTTCGTAAGTGCGCTTTTTGTTCTCCCTCTTTTAATTACTCCATTCCTCTGTCAATAGCGAAAGCAGATAGTCGGAAAGACGCGTTTTGTCTCCTTCTACCGTGCATGCTGTGCACTGCTCTCCGATTCAAGACGAAAATGAAAAGCATTCTCAAGAGGAGGACTCGCAGACGGCCTGCGTTAGCTCCCTTGCTCCTTTATACTTTTTACCTGTCTGGTGTTTTTCACCTGGGCTGAAAGATCTAATCTACATCTGGCGTGTCAAGAACACTGTTCTTATGACTTTTCTTCCGTCCGTGCACGGTGTGCATGTCTTTGAAGCACGCGATCTGAGAACATTAACCAACATTTAGTCATGGAACATTTCAAATTGGAGATGATACAGTCCATAAGGGAGGCGCTTCAATGAAACAAGTCTACAATCTCCATCGACTTAGAAAACGCCTACCTGCATGTTCCTCTTCATCTCTCCGTCCGTCATCTATCCCGCTTTTACTCAGGAGGCAAATAGTACTATTTCAAAGTCCTTTCGTTAAGGTTGGGCACTGCCCCTCAGGTTTTCAGGATAATTCTCTGCCCTGTACTTGCCCATTTTCACCAGCTCAACATGCTTACCTCTAGGGATCGATGGAGTCCGGATATATCCGGATCCGGCACCGGATAATGCGGTATCCAGCGAGATCCGGATCCGGTAATTATATTGAACCGGATACCGGTTGCAACACAACCAAAACATTGTCGCCGTAAACATGTTGCATGCCTCGGTAAAATAAATCGTAGTACAATAACTAAGCGATCTACAGGTATACAAAATTGCAGATGTAATAATTATAGTGTAAATTACTGTACAAAAATATACTTGGGACAATCGTATTAGGTTTTCATAACTAAAAAAAAAGTTGAAGTTTGACTACGTAAATGCGCTTACGAAAATATTCACCTTCCATTGCAGTACATGGGAGACCTTGAAATGATAACTTCCTATGGTTATTCTTCCATTACAGCGTTGTTTACGGCTTCCGAAATTCTTTTTTTAAGTTTTTAATACCGTAGAAGTAGTTTAAAGTTGTTTTATTTCCTAATATATATTCACTATCGTTAAAAGCAATCTTACATCTCCCATCGCGCTCCCACTCCCAGCCGACTTTCGGCCAAGAGACGCGCACCTGCTAGCACCTGCTTCGCGTGAGGTCACCTGCAACTGGGTGGTCACGTGCCAACTGGGGAATCTCAGCTTTCCACCGCGACCAAGATGGCAGCAGTTTGTTGCTTCTCGACAGCTTCAACCAAGGGCTAGTTTTAGCAAACAAAAGCAATTTCACGTCAATTTTGACGACACAGTCAACAAAAACATCAATTGAGGTAATTAAAAGATAATATTAAATTAAATAAATCCAAAATGCGCGTGCCAAAGTACCTACTTCAGTCGGAATTACACCTGCGTTGCATGCAATGGCGGTTTTTCTTTGCAAACTGAACTTTGAATCGAGGGTGCGTCGGGAGTTTTAGAAACGGTTTTGAAATGACGATAAATCTTGGTTCGGACGCCAAGGGTGGTTAAATTCGAAAAGTACGTCGGTTTAATGACGGCATAAAAAACTAGCAAAAAATGATAGCATGATAAACCAAAGATGACTTCCATGTTACAAGATTCGAGACGTTCTGTTCATAAAATGAAAAAAAATAAATACAGCTTTTTTTTATGTTGGTTTCGTTCCTTTTTTTTTTGCTTTCGTTCTTTCTTATACTGTGTGCAATACAAAACTGAACGAAAGCAATTTAAAAGGAAACGAAAGTAAAAAAAAAGGAACGAAACCAACGTAAAAAAGCTGTAAATAAAATACCTGTTGTGATTTTGGTTTTTTTTTTAATGCAACCAAAATTCAATAATTTTAATCTAAAATAAATGCATAGACTATATACTGGTTTCACAAATATTGCAAAATTTTGCAAATTATTTTTCGAAATGAAGCAGTAGGCTAATCAATGAGAAATCCTTCAACTAGAAAAATGTTTTCTGATTGATTAACCTATTTGAGTGCTTTGTTTGGCAGTTTCAAAAAAAATTTGCAGAATTTAGCAACATTGCAGAAACAGTTCTGTAGCCTACATTATACTATACAGTACTGGTACTCATAATAGCGTAAGACCTCTAAGTGTTTAATGTAAGAAAATAATATAAAACAAAGCGAAAATCAACACCATAGCTGCAACTTGTATGGGAGAAAAAATAAACAACTTTATTTCGTTTTTGTGTGTGAATTACCCGGTATCTGGTACCGATCCGGAACCTAGATCCGGAACCGATCCGGCACTGGCATCAAAATATCTGGAACCGACCCGGATCCGGCAAAACGGTATCCGGTCAATCCCTACTTACCTCGAAGACTGGCTAGTACGACACAAGTCGGAATTTTAACTCATCTTGCAACAAGAGATTTGTCTCAGGAGGTTCCAGAATCTAGGCTTGGAGGTAATCCTTCAGAAGCCACGGCTCACCCCTTCAAAGGAATTTGTCTTTCTCGGGGCAGATTTCAATCTTTCAGAGTTTTCGGTATGACCCTCCACGGAGAGAATCGAAACAGTTGTACACACCTGCTAGAAAGGCTCTTAAAGATGAAGGAAGTGGAGGCTCAAGACCTAGCCTCTCATATAGGACTCACGATTCCTGTGCGGAACTTGTTCTGCAGGGGCAGTGGAGAGCAAAGTTTGTTTTCGCAACATCGATTGGTGCCCGCGGACTTCCTGGGAAGACATGATGCCTCTCACAAACCTACCCAGAGACAACATTTGTTAATGGACTCATCGTCAGTATCTTCTAGCATGAGTTCCCATCCAAGAACCGCCATCAGACGTTCTCCTCTTAACCGACTCCTCAACTACGGACTGGGAAGTCCACTACGAAGGACTTCAGTAGCCTGGAGCGTAAAAGGAAGAAGAACTTCAACTTCACATCAATATTTGGGAGCTTCGAGTAATTCATCTCGCAGTTCGAGACTGGAAACACTTGTTCAAGGAATGGTCCTTATGGTGATGACAGACAGCACCACAGCAGTTTCGTACGTGAAGAGAGGGAGAGGAACCCACTCAGCTGCAATGATGGAGGAGACTTCAAAGCTTTTGCAGACCTGTGAACAAATCAACCTGAAGTTTCAACCGCGCCATATTGCAGGTAAATTAAATGTGCTGATAGACGAGCTGTCCTGGAAAGATAAGTTCCAACCACAGAATGGAAACTGGATCCGAGGATATGCCAAGCCCTGTTCCAACAGTGGGGGAAACTTTCGCTACATAATTCAATCTCCAGCGACAGAATTTCGTATTCCCGTTTCCAGATGAGGAAGCCTGGGCAACAGTTAACCCTTACGATTTCTTGAACAGAGATATGTGCATACGCATTTTCTCCATTCTCCCTGCTTCAGGCAAGTCTCAACAAGATCCGTCAGTCTCAAGGGGAATTAAGGTGCTCCATGAATGACTTGATGTAGATGAAGAAGGAGGATCCCATCCCTCTGCTGATATCAGAGTTCTTCCTAATCCTAACACAACACAACAGGAAGACCATCCACCCAAGACCAGATAATTTTTGTCTTCATGGGTGGAGACTCAAACGACCAATCTTAAGGCAGAATGTTTTCCCTCGCCAGTCACAAAAAGACTCCTTCTCTGGTTTTTGGAAAATCTCTTCAAGAAGGGCCTTTCCCCAACTGCAATCGAAGGCTACAGATCAGTCATATATTGTTGGATCTCTTGTCTGGAGGAAAACAAAGTCGTCACCAGCAAAATCGCCTCAAGGCTCATGCTTGCATTTGTGAACGAAAGACCGAACACCAAGCAACTCTTCCGAAGATGGAATTGCCTTTGGTCCGGACAAGCCAGGAAAACTGTCCGTACGAGCCTGTGCATTGTACCTCACTTCTGCATCTGTTACAGAAGATGGTGTTTCTCGTTGCCCTTGTATCTGCCACTAGGCAGAGGCAGAATGAGCTGGTAGCCAAGCGATTGGACGTCAGTTACTCCAAATTTCGCAACTGGGTTCGGAGCGAAGAACTTAGACCTGATGTTGCTCAAAAACCTGTGACCAATAAAGCACTTGGACCTGTCTTCGATCCGGAGGGGATGGAGAAGACCCAATGTCCCATTAGGGCTCTCCTGCACTATTAGGAAAGAACGGAAGTTCCCAAGACCAACTCAAATACTGCGGAAAGAAAGGTACCGCCCACTTCAGTCTTCCTTCAGATCGACAAACGCAGCAGAGAGGTAAATCCTATCTCCATGACTCCGTTCAAATTGGGGTAATGGATTTGTGCGGTGATAAAAAGAGCTTATGACCTAGGGCCCAACTACTTAGATCTACCAAGTGACTAAAGTGAGATGCGGACTTAAGAATTGCGGCCCTTAGCAGCCTCATGGGCCTATGGCAGTGAAACACCACTTGACGATGTAGTAGCGGCTTGTTCCTAGAACAATCGTGACACCTTCATCTCAAACGTAAATGCTTTGAGAGGAGGAAGAACGATGTAAGAGCACGTTGCTGCAGGCAGTAGAATTGGACAATAAATACTATTCCGTGTGCTTTAAAACAGTGACTCCTACACTATAAGAACATTATAAGAACACTAAAGAACATTATACCAGTGGAAAGATAGTGCAACACAGTGAAAGCAGTATAACACGACTAGTGCAACACAGTAAAAGCAGTATAACACGAGAGACTTGCAGAACAAATGAATAGTATATCACAATGAGAAAAGAAGTGCCTCCTGTACATCTCCAGGTGGGAATCTTTCTGTTTCTATAAATTATCAATGAAAAGCATCAATGTTGTTTAGATGAATGTTGTGGATTTGGTATAAAGACGATAACAATAGTTTAGCTGGGTTCGTGTTGACCAACCAACCTGGTAGTAGGACAAAGTCAGCCCCTACTGTACTGAAGTTTAGTATTTTGCAGATAGTAAGAAACGAAAATTTCAACACTGCTTAAAATTAATTTGTACGTACTATCCTAAAATACTTGCTTTCAGTAGAACCCATTCATCCTCCCCACTTTTGTAAAACCCTTAGCTTCTCATGTGAAGTAAAATGTTAAAGCGAAGTGAAAGCTAGCGGGCCACTGTATCAGTATTAAATGGAAATCACCAGCAACACTTCTATCGGATGATAAGCTAAATTTATGGTGATGAGACTTAAAATGAAATAAAGGAGTTTGAAATTAATTTCGGGCATGAAATGGTAAATCAAAGCCATATTAGCATGTACTGAAGGTAAGTATTTTAAGATAATAAAAACTAATTTTAAGTAGTGTTAAAAATTTTTTTATGCCATGAAAATTTGCATTACCTGTTTTATTATGTAGCCTGTTTCCTCATTTTGTCTTGCTCAATCCCTAGTGATGAAAAGTTGGCTTCTCTGTCGTGCTTGCAGCGCCGATTCTTCCGAACTACGTCCTTCTTCGGCGTCCGGTCCAAGTCTCTCTGTGCCTACCACGATGGTTTCGTCTTCTTTGGTCTCACCCTGTCATCTCTGTGTCCACTTGACTTTGGGACCTTTAGATTGCCCCTGTCTACATCTCCAACCCCCGGGCCATACTCTAGCTCTAGCGGGTGGTGTTCACCGGACTATTTGTCCCTCACACCCCGTTCACCGATTCGTGTTTTCCGTCAAGTTTCTTCGGTTCCCAGGATTTCACGGTTACCTTCTGCTCCAGTTCATCCGCCCTTCGTGGTCCGTTCCTGCTCGCCTGACTCTTCATGCACCAGTATCCTGACTCCGCCAGTGGAATTCACTTCGTCCACCAGCAAACTAGCAAGTTCTACGGTGCGCTCTCCTCGGCCCTTCGGTTCCATCTCATCGCGGCCTATGTCCAGTGTTCTTGCTGCTCCGTGAAGGCCTCACGGTCTTCAGTACCATCTGTTCTATCACGGACTGTTCCAGTGTTCCTGACACTCCATGAATGCCTCACGGTCTTCAGTACCGTCTGTGCTCCTCTGCTATGTTGTCTACTTTTTGTCATTCTTCGACCCGCTCAAGCTGTAGCGTTGGATCGTCCTGTTCAGTATCTTTGTTATAATAAAGTTTTATTTCTTTAACCCCCGTGTTGCATACAGTTGCCTGTAGGTAACAGCTGACTAAACGTGAAAAAACGAAGTCCCAACTTTCACTGCAAGCTTTCTGAGGGGACCCCGAGCAAAGTGAGCAGCAACAGCCTAGTGGTCAGCGTCCTCGTCTCCAACCCAAGCTAATGCTGGTTCGAATCCCACGACTGACCCAACTATCATATGGTCCTTAAAAAAAAAGTATCAGAAAATAATTCATGCAACTAAGGGTTAAAGAAAGAAACCTTATTCAAACAAAGAAAAAAAAAACAATAAAACAACAGAAAACGAAAAGAAGCGAGAAGCAAAGATATGAAGATAAAGACGGTTCTTTCAAGACGACAGGTTGTTGATCTATCAACAACACAAAAAAAGGACGGGACAAAACCGAGAACCAGAGTTTAGATAGTACTCCTACTGCGCTGTCACGCACTAACACAGGTCCATGTTTTCTGCATCATCATCCTTCGAACTCTGCACTTTCTTCTTTCCGCTACTTCGCTTTTTCACCGAACCGTCATTGTATTCCCTTCCTGCTTTGTTCGCCAAACCGTCACTCACCCCTTTACGTTACGACGGTACCGTCTTCATCCGGGACTTCTCCCTGGGAGGGTTTTCCCCTTCGCTAGTCTAACGTCAGCAACGCGGCCTGCTAGTACTCGGCTTTCTGTTTCGCGCCTTTTCCATTAGGCTTATCAGTCGCAATCAAAATGGAGTCCGGACTCTCCTCTGACAGCTCTTTCCTCGTCCAATAATGGTTCAGCACATCCAACTGGGGATTTCACAACCCAAGTTACATCTCCTTCAACAACAGTGTATTTGAATCCAAAACGATGCAGTTGCTTAGAGTTTTCGGGATCAAAGACTCATTATGATCCTCACCCTTGCTGCCAATTCCACCGCAAGTGCGATTGGTTCAACGTTAACGGCCGTACCGCAGTTTCTACCTTTTGAAATCTCAGGCAAGGACTTAGTCAAGTCCAGCTTAATTTGAAGTTTGAACTTGAGCAGAGGCAGTGCCACTGCTGCACAAACGAAGGGCGACTTAGCTAAGTCGGCCTTCCCAAGCAAGGCATGTGGTTTATTGAGCAATCGCTCATGGACATCGCTACCGATTTCCGAACTCCTCTTGGAGTACGATATCAGCTCATGCTCAGTCAATGCCAAACCATGTGCGTTTGTTTAGTAACGAGTCATGAACGAGTTATTATAAATGTTGAGCCTCATACATAAGAACAAACATATTGGCAAGTGTAAACAAATGAATAGGACCATGCTAAGGAAGAAACAGTAAAATAACATAACATAATAACATACATGAAATAAAGCCCAAAAAGTTTATGTAAATATATATAAACACTGTCACGACAGAACCAGGGAAAACTAGGACAAAACCAGGCTAGCGTAAGTAAAGTTCGAACTAGAACCATATGCAGCGACATGGAAGGGACAACCAAAACTATTTCACCGCGCCTCTCAACCGAAGGCAAGGCCAAATCTACAAAGGGCCGTATAGTCAAGAACCCTTCACTTGCACTCAAGTCTGCTGTACCGCTTACACCGGTCATCATAACTTGTCCCTCTACGGTTCCATCATCCACGTCGTTGTCGACGGCTCTCCCAGCTAGGATTCTCACAGTTCCTGCGGTTCCTTGTTCCAATCGCAAGTTGTCCAGCCCTCTGTAACAACCCCGAACCCAAGCACCTAGGCTAGTTACGGTTTTTATTGAATTCTGGCCCCGGGTTCAAAATTTGCTCTACCAAGAACTCGCTTCAAAACTTTGTGTCACAAAATAAACACTTTTATTAAACAATAAACCTACTATGTTAGTTATGTTATTTGTCCGCCTAAGTGGTACAGTAAGCACTTTAGTTGCTTGAAATTCACACAATGTATCCTTTGCTCTAGGCCTAATGGTGTAAATAGAATCTTCACTATAAAAATTAATTAATGCCTTAAGAGCACCAAATTCATAGCACTCACTGCTATAGGCTATGGTAGAACGTTTTACTGAGTAGGCCGGCTACCATTGCATTATTTGCATAATTTGTTGCAACGTAAATTGGCTTAAGTATAAGTGGAAATCCAGGACTATTCCTATTAACTTCCCACTTAGAAAATTGCAGGCAAATACCTGTTAACGTTAATTCGGCTCAAATTCGATAACAAATTAATAAATCCTCAGGAGGCTAAATCCTTCTTTTTCCCTGA
The DNA here is from genome assembly GCA_023313725.1 of Lithobius niger. Lineage (NCBI taxonomy): Eukaryota > Metazoa > Arthropoda > Chilopoda > Lithobiomorpha > Lithobiidae > Lithobius > Lithobius niger. Next base: position 259,280 of record JAHWFP010169964.1, read on the forward strand.
ATATAATTTCCGTCCCAACTCAGATTAACTTCTTCTGTTACCAGAATAAATATTCGGCCTTTTAAATGTCACACATTATAATTTATTACCATAAGTAGACTACATACAACCAAAAAAAATTATAGCAATAAATAATAAATAGCTAGCTTCTTTAAATAAGGCACTGCTAAACAACGTGTCAGAAACGTGGTAATTTCTCATGCATTGGAAAGTCAACATATTACGAAATTCTGGTCCCTTCCTAATATTTCAGCCCTGATAAGCGCTAGTCACCATCAACAACAGTTTGCTTTTTTTTCTGCTCACGCTACCGGTCAGCGGCGGACAAACGGCAATGAAAACGACAATTTTTTTTGTGTACTGGTAATCTTCATTGCCGTGACCATAACGAATGAAGAAAGCTGTTGAAGAATAATGACCAGGCTATATTGCTGCTGAAGTTCAGGCGGGGAATTCAATTTGACATTTTGGAATTGACATTTCTTACGTGTTGTCCAACCATATTTGGTGTCCTTCGATTGGCTTTGGGTGGAATACGAGAGTGCTTATTGCCAAGCACTTGGCGAAATTAGGTTGCTCTACATTCTTGGAAGAAGAGACAACACTTACGGACGCACAATTTAGACGTTTCACAACCTTGAAGTCATTTTGGCAGGGTCAGTCTTATCACACATGGAATGCACGCACGTTGTCTTCCAGCGCTGTTTACAGCGCCGTCTTGTGGCGATTTGCAAACTAACGGTATAGCGCTGCCACTTAATGTCCACACGCAAAACGAAACTGACACTAAAGCGTTATGAAGCAGATTTAAGTTATATCCTTTCCCTAACTCAAACAAAAATAATAAAAAAAATAGTAATAATGAACCAATTACATTTTATTACACACTTCATTACACTTCGGTTGCCAAACTTTCCTTCCACTCCTGCAAAACCAGTCTCCAAGACTCCTCATCCTATGCCTCTGCCGGCTGTCTTACTTCTTACTTCATCTCCCGTTACGTTTTTCCGCACCGCCGTTCCAACATACTAGGACTCGGTCTGCTTCGATGATTTCTCCCAAGTTTTCAGACATCCCCGTCACAATCGACGTTCCTTTTCCGTCTTCGGATAAGTTACGACGGAATCTTTAGTTCAACATCTCCTTATCGCCTGATGCACTGGCCCAATTCAATTTAAATGTAGCCTCCTTCCTTACTACCGCTAGGAAGTTTACGGTCACCATCGCACAACGTCATGCAGACCGCCTCGAACTTTTGGCTTTACGTGCGGAGGCGGCGGACCTTCAGGTTTTACGCGTGACATGTTGCGAACAAGAAGAAACTATTCGTTTCTTAAAAGAGGCAAATGGCTCACTTGCGGATGAGATTTCGTCCTTCAAGAACTCTTAATTTCGCGGCGTTGTCAAAGTCCAGGCGACCAGGACATGCGCACCGTCATCTGCGGTCTCTACGGTCGTTTCTCCAGAAATTCCTCCTGACAACAAGGTTCTCCTCGACGAGTGGTCAGCAGCCTCATCAAAAATTAACTTGCCATACATTTCCAGTTACAGCGTGTGGCAGTATGATACTGCCACCACTTTCGTCCCAGTGTTCCCAGGCTTGCTTCCTTGTGTTACGCCCTCCTCAACTCCTATTCCTTGCATCACCAATGCAAAGCGACCGGCATGACATTGGGTTGCCGCGCATTTCGTTAGGCTGTATTGTTACTCACATAATTTTGACATCCTCTACCATACGCTTTGAGGAACTAGTGCCTTACCATGTCATGGTACCATGTTCACCTTTTACATTCACAGTTCGTCGCATATACTTTTGAACTCCTATCTAACCTACCCAATCTGTGCATCCGCCCCTTTCCCGCAATACTAGAATGCATTTTTTACTCCCTTTGAACATGCTACGGCCCCGGTTCCTCATTGTCTATGACACGGACACTTCCTTTCGAAACATTCTCCCGTTCTCCATCCAACTCACCGAGTTTTTCGATAATGCTTCCCTCACGATTACGGTTCTCCCTGTTTTCTCAAGCTATGGACTTGACCTTGCAAGCATTTTTTCCAAGTCCACACCTGCTTTTCTACAATACCTTCTTTCAACTTCTTCCGCATCAAGATTGTTCCTGAACTTCAATTGTCTCACCAGGTCACCGTTTGTCACCATGACTCCCGATACAGAGTTGCTACAAGTTGTCTGCTGCCCTTCTGAACTGTTTTCTGAACAAGACTCCTGCCTGTTCCTGCGGACGGTTCGTCTCGGACCCTTCCAGATGTCACCTCCCTCCTGACATCAAAAAGGGTCCGATAGTGTTTTTGACATTCTGTCATAGTGTTTTTGACATTCTGTCATAGTGTTTTTGACATTCTTACTATGTACTAAACTCACTTCCTCGGTCCCAGAATATGACTGACCAGACAGTCCCTTTTACGGTGTCCTGTTACAGCGCACCTTCCTTGTTGGACCCCGGTCCTGTTTCATGGTACCACCACTGTTCTTCCGCACTTCATCTGACTGGTCGGTCGGTTCACTGGATTCGATCCAGGGATCGCCGGCTTGCAGCACGGGTGATAGTCAACCTTGGCCCTCCTCTTGGTTTGACGAGGTCTGCTACATAATAAAACAGGTAATGAATATTTTCATGGCGTAAAAACTATATTACCAGGGGTACCTGGTTGAAGATAGTATTTATTGCGTTTTTGAAAATACCCGCCCAGCCTCCCCTCTCGGAACCAGGGTTGTGTATAGGAAGAAAGATTGCTAATGCGCTGACCCAGGTGCTTGTATACCCGACTGAGGCTGGCGCATGCGCAGTGAACACGTGGCTGTGAGCACGACACAGAAGCCAACTTTTCATCACTAGGGATGGAGCAAGACAAAAGGAGGAAACTGCTGCATAATAAAACAGGTAATGGATATTTTTATAAGGGAATAAAAACAATCTTCAACCAGGTATCCTTTGTAAGATATAGTTTTTATCCCTGAATACCTACCCAATTAACCCACCCAGCCTGCCCTGTTTGTGGCGCTGTCTGTGCGCGCTGACAAATTTACGATGGCATCCGTTAATGCGCATGGAGTTATTGGTGGTCAGTTTCCAAGGATTATAAGTTTTGTCAGGAAATTTCGTGTATTTTAGATTATAATGCAAAAAAATGTAATTGGGTTGGTATTCAGGGATAAAATCTGATTTACCCCATTGAGGCTGAGGAATACGAAATCCGTATTTTTATCTAGGGCATAAAGTGATCAGAAAATCATAAGTGGTCTTTCTGGATGCAATTGATTGAACTAGTAATGTTCTCCTTAGCATGTTTGTAGCGTCGCATCCTGCAATCCCAAATCTAGACACACGCTAGTGTGTCACGCCAAGTTAGGCAAAAACTTCACATCAATTCAATTGTCGAGGTTGTAAACCATTGTAGCGCGACGCCATAGCATTAGTGTCGTATATCTTGAAGCATAGTTAGGCACATTTCATGTTATTGGGGAAAAATAATAATACGGTACAAAAGCTTAAATTGTGTTGAAATCGAGAGCAATGACCCACCTGACAAAAATTAACTCCTTTAGGAATGCCAGCTAAGATGCTGACAAAAGCTGACCCTCAATAACGTTGCAAATGTGTTACTACTAGCTAGCTAGCTTGTCCACTCATCCCCATGTCAAATCCCATAGGGTGATTATTCAGTGATACCGAGATAACGAGAAGGCTTCCAGCTATGAAATTGGACGAATAGGTGCAGAACAATACGAACTGCGTACCGTTTATGGTTTGGAGCCCGGGTGCATAACGGGAATGGTGCGTAAGTACGAAAATATTGTTATAACCATTGTTAGTATTGTCGGCAGCGTCTCTCATTGGACGGCCAAAGTTCGAACAATCACAACGTGTATACTGACGTGCATGCCTAGACACACACTAGTGTATTAGGATAAATCTAAACAATGTTGCAAAGAAATTGTATTCATGTTCATTTCGCGAAAAATAAACCAACTGTAAAAACAAAGCAAAATAAACAAAGCCAAAAACTGGTAAAGAGGCCACCAAGTTGAAAGTGGTTCGGACCTTCAAAGGAGTGATATCAACACACCAAAGCTAACTAAATAAAAAAATTACAACAAAATTAAAACCAAACCAAAAAACCTATAAAGAGGTGTTGAGAATGGTTTGGCCTATAGACGAATCACGAAAGGTAGTAGCAAATTGTTGAAAACCAATTTCTTGTTGACGTGGCACTTTATTACACATCTGCACGGTAGTGGAGTTGAGTCAATACAGAATTTTAAAAAAAGGAGTGATATTTCATATCAAAAACCAAAACTGGTAAAAGGGGCCGCCAAGTTCCGAATGGTCGGTCCTTCAAAGGAGTGATATCAACACACCAAAACATTCGCCAACTTAATCGCACTGAATTATACTTTAGACGTTAAATGAAAACTTGAAAATTGCTACCGAAAGTAGCCATGTTCTGTTTTCATTTAACCTTCGAACTATATTAGTCGGTGCAATTAAGTTGACGAATGTTTTGTTGTGTTGATATCACTCCTTTGAAGGGCCGAACCATTCGGACTTGGCGGCCCCTTTTACCAGTTTTGGTTTTTGATATGATTCTCCTAACCCTATCCTTGGTTGTAGATACTGGGTGCTGGTGCACAGCAGCTTTCGCAGCTATCTCCAATGGAAAGAGAAGAGAAGGGTATCCAGAATACAGAAAACGTTCAACCCAAAGAGGAAAATTGGAGGGAAATTGTGCAAAAACGAATCGAGAGTAAAACTAGACGGTTTGGAAAGGTAAGTCTGTATAAAAATGTATTAGCTTAGGCCACACACACAAACAAAAGTTTGATTTTCATCCATTTACTTACTTCTTCCAAAAGTGCAAGCTCATTAGGATTTTTGTTTTGTTATTTATATTTCCAAAGTTACTTTGTCATTTTAAAAACGTCTAGATTCGTACTCTGGAATGTAGCAGACGACATTACTTATGCATGGAGGAAAATACGCAATATTCCAGATAGGCAAGAACGATTTAATAATTCTATATTGGTGAGACATGTAAGGGCATGAGTAAAACAACATATGAGTGATACCAGGAACCACAAAGATACAAACAGCATCGCAGTACACCAGATGGACACCTCACACCACATCCATTGGGAAGGAACTGAAACGTTGCTCATTTCAAACTCGAGCAGAGACTCACACCTGAGAGGTCTCGAATCCCTGGCTATTCAACACCACGTCCGAGAGAAGGCCGTGCTGAAGAATATTCAGGGACCGTCTAACCCTTCAATCCAATTCCTTTTGGATGCTGGTTTCTGAGACCGTCTAAGAAAAAAGTGGAATAACGGAGGCAGTGCATGAGCACTACCTACTTTGTATATACCTTGTAAATATCGGAGGCCAAGTTAATGCCAATTTTGAATCTAATGGACTGTAAATAGGTGGTAGTGTTTGGAGTTTTTATTACGTGCCTGAAGATGATGGTCGGCTAGGTTTTTCCATCCACAGCTAATTGACTAACGAAAATTTGCCAAATATTGTTAAATTGTTCTTGCCTATCTGGAATATTGCATATTTTCCTCCTTGCGTAAGTAATGTCGTTTACTTTGTTTTTTTTTATTTTACAACAAATATTTAAATCGTAAAGATACATTCCTCCCTATTGGCTTTCCTGTTAGCAACATCATGTCTCAATTGCATGTAAATATTGCAAAGGCGTTGATTTCCTATTTTTCGCCTCGTGAGAAACGGTCTTGCTACATTCACTTTTATCTATTTAAATGTTACAAAAGCTATTTCGTGTAGAAGATTCCTTTTAATACATAAGTGCTACACTGAATTGCTGTAAAAGCCTGGTTGTAATTTTCTTGTGCAAGCTTTGTTCCGCAACCTGTTTTTTGATGGCTTGCCTGATTTAGCCTGATTTGGGCCTTTTGGGAGCTGATAAATAACTTGTGAACAATTGAAGCACTCTATTTGAAATTAACATCATTCCAAAACTCTTGAACAATTAAAATGATGTACAGTCTATACCACGTACAAAGCACCTCAAAGTACAGTGAAACAGGTTCCTTTTAACCGAAAATTCTTTATATCCGGAAGAGAATAGCACTCAGTCTGTTAAAAGGGTTGTTTGCAATTTGTTCTTTAAAAGCAATAATTCCTTAAAACAGAGTCCTCATTAAACGGTTTCTACTGTATTGGAATGTCAAAACCCCTCTTATGGTGATGACAGAATGTGCCAAAGATCTCAAAGGGGTGAGGGAAATGCTGCTTGAATTCACACTAGGCAGCATCTTAACGTTGCCCTCTATTCTCTACTCAGATAGCCAATCTGCCATTGACATGGTTAACAGCCTCTCCTGCAGTACACAATGGAAGCAATATTCACCGATAGGTGTGGTTCCTCTGAGAACTCATTGAACAAGGGGTTATGGAACTGACATTTTTGTCTGGGGTGGATCTAATGGCAGACCTTATCATCTGACCCGTCTTGAAGGCGAAATTGATCCGCTTCTACGAGGACTTTAATTTACGCGCGTCTACAAGGCAAGAAACTGCAATTTAGCCCTTTACTGTATAAATTAATCAGTATTTTTCACCCTAGTCCAGTGAAAGTGCCATAGTCTAATATTAATACATGTTCGTTTTTGCTATTTTATACTAACTGTCGAGTTTAAGGTATTTTTTTTCGGTTAAGGCTGCTAAATATAACCTTACCCTTTCCCCTTATTCCGTGAGGAGGGGGGGGTGTGGAACGGCTCTGCATGTACATCTTTATCGTTCCACGTTATGCTCCCTCTTGTTCTATTCCCGACCTTAAGGTGACTACAGTATGTATTGATGACATTAGGTTCTCACCCAACAATACACGATGGTACAACTTTAGTCCGGGCCAAAGCAATAACCCAGTATTGTTGTAAACCCTTGCCTTGGCAGTTGCATCTATCTCACCTTATCATTGTTTTCCCTCTTACTGTAGTATTACATACGTCGACTCTCGTATAACGTAATGCACCTCTTCCACTCTTTCCGTCTTCCTTCTGTTTGAATGAGTAAGACTACTTTTTACTAAAGAACCGCTGTATTGGAATCTAGTTAGGCCTCGCCTTGTTTCCAATGCCTTGACTCCGTTTCTACAAGAAAATTACAGTTATTCTCACTTGTTTGTTTGATTACTGGTGGAATTCCCTATAGGTAAGAACTACCCATTATAAATGTTGTGAATGCACGCGTCAAGCATTGATATTTGCTTGACAAAAGGCAGAGGGAAATAATGCAGTCGGCGTTACGTGGAAGAGTCTTATACGATACTGTTTGCCACCTGGATTATGGTTGAAAGTCTGACTGCACAAAATGAAGTGAAGGCGAATAGCATAGCTACCCCACCATATGGAAACATGACACATGGATGGGAGCGGACTGCAACACTGCTCAAATCAAGTGTGCCTTTCGATAGACACCTGAAATGTCTAGAGTCACTTGTCATTCAACAACATTTGAATTTTTGAAAGAAAACACATCTGTGATGAACACACAGGCCCCCCCAAATCCAGGAATTCGCTTTCTTCTGAGAGATGAATTATCGAATCAGTTTACAAACCAGTGGAATGAAGTGCGTAATAAATACAGGAGACCACTTCAGCTTGGAGCACTACTTTCGAATAGTGATGCCGAAGCAGACAATGTATTTGAAAGCTTACAAGCTAATAGTCTCTGATGAAGCCAGATGAAAAACTGTCTATCGAAAATTTGCAAGAATATTGATAGAGTATTCTTTAATCGTGCGTGTTTTCTTGAACAATTCAAATGTCTCCATTCTTCGCACGTTTAAGACATCAACTGGCCAGTCAATGTCTAGGACGAAACCATCCACTGTTTGATGCTTGGGAAGTGTGTTTACTTTACGTTCAACAACCCTGCATTCCGAGGTCATAGGAGGCCGATGCACACGCTCTGCCTACCCACATACACCTATATCTTAGTTGGAGACGTATGTAACCCTCTACACTTCTGGATAAATAAAGGTTGGAGGGTTACGTATTCTTAGTTTTAAATTGTTCTTTCTTTGGTGTGGTTTACTGTTCGAAACAATAAGGTGAGTATGAAGCCAAGCAAGGGTTTACAACAATACTGGGTTATTGTTTCGGCTGAAGACTAAAGTTGTCATGTATTGTTGGGTGAGAACCTTTATTACATCCAGTGGCGAGCACGGTGGGGGGGATTGCCCCTGTCCTTTTTAGAAAAAGTACCCTTTTTGAAGAAAAAAACATGCCGTATTTTGCCTTCTGCGCTGAAAAATGCTGGTCGCAGGCAAGAGAAAGCCTTAAGAAGGGCAAAAAGAAAGCTAGGAAGCTCAAGAAAGGGGCAAAAAATAGTAAAAAAAAAAGTGACTGACAAGCAAAAAAAAAAAAAGTCCACAGAAAAATAAAACCTCCGTGTGCCCTTTCACTGAAAGTTGCCCCTGCCCTCTCGGATGTCTGTGCAGGCTACTAATTACATCAGTACAAATTGTAGTGGCAGAAGACTGAAGTAGAGTATAATATCGCCACCTTAAGGTGGGAATAGAACAAGAGGAAGTATAATGTGGAATGATAGAGGGGCACAGGGGAAGACATTCCACAATAACTGCAAAAAAGTTATATTCTTGTGTCTTTTAACTTTTTGCAAGCATGAAGTGAAATTTTACTGTAATCCAAGAACATTAACTTTGTGTAATATTTCCTCTTTCTGGCCATTATTCTAAGTTTGAATTTTGTGCTACTTCTCTAGTCTCTCACTGAATGGCGCTTCTTAATTCGAAGACTGCGCCACCACTTGGTTGTTCATTACTTTTCACTTTGACACATTGTGCTCCGCATGTTCTCTTTTTTGCTTTCTTACGATTTTTTGTTGTGTCAATTGGTATGGTATTATGTTCATGATTTCTAGGTAAGGTTACACTCCTACCCCAATTTCATACATGAATGTATTTATCCCAACATAAAAAAAATAATTTCAGGCTGCACATCTTAGGAAAACACCTTCTGTTGAGAAAAATAAATTTGCGTCTATGGCCGGTTACTTCTTTTTCCCATTAATGAAGAATTACGACAGGCGAGAGAATTCGTTTGACCTTTTGGGAGATGACAGTCTTGTGTTGGGAAGACTCTTGTACACTTTAGGAATCGTTATGTATTCAGCAACGAATGCTCCTGTGAGTTATTTATTGAAACATGTGTGAGTTACATCATGAGGTTGTTCCATTGGTATTAAGCATTTCACTGTTGCAGATCGCCAGTCAGATGGGAAAAGCTCTTCTGAATTTTACATGGAGCTTGCGGCATCACAACGAAGCGTAAGTTAAAAATAATTGTCAACAGGCTTTTCTTTAGGATCCATTGCATTTGGTTTACCTCATGGATGCCAGGCCTCTGTGTAACTCCCCATGCACAGGGGCATGTGCTCCCAAAAAATTGGTTTAGGGGAATTAGATAGTTTACTCCTGTCATGTTTTGGTGGTTTTTTTTTTAACATAACATTGAAATTGATTTAATCACTCACAGTGATATGCAGCAGCAGGGCAAATTGCCACTTAAGCCTGTCCACGAATCAGAAACAAATAATTACTCCCAAGTAGCGATTGTTGCAACATGAGTTAAAATAGAGAAACCAAAAAAAGTACGTTACACAAAATTCTGGCCTCTTTAGAAAGTGGATCAAGTGGTTAGTGTTTAACATCCGCTCTACGTACAGTATGGAATGACTTCCTGCAACAAACAAGTAGAACGAACACGGATTTGGGGGTACGAACTGTAAATATCGAACCCCCCTCTAACCTGTACCGCTGTGCATGCCCGAAGAAGCCCAACCTGGTGTGCATGACCCTGTACGACGCAATTTAGGGAGGACCGTTGTCCAGCACTGTCCCAGGCACAGGCTGCAACAGGTGAATGAGCCTTTTGGGGGACCACAGGGAGTCCAGTCTCTGCGATGCAGGGAAAGGACGCACAAAATTGCCCCCCAAAAAAAACAAAGCTCAAGCGTAGTGGACCTCAAAAGTGAGAAAGGGTTCAAACAAAGGTAACGGATATGCCGTGCTAAATTTGAGACCCTGTCACAAAGCAAGGGACATGCAAGGGAACAAAAACCGAGCACCAAAATCTATAAAATTGACTCAAAATATTACAAGAAAAATTAAAAATAACACCTTCAAAAGAAACTAAAACTGTAGGATGTAGGCTAGCGTTACTAGCAAAATAAACTTGCATGATACACAGAAAATGGGACGAAAAGTAGCCCATTTGCCTCGCAGTGGGAACCTGACCGGAGCACAATAAACATAAAAGCACAAATGAGCAATTTGAAATGAGAACTTGGAAATGGACACTTTGCCTGCGTAAACACGCACGTAAGGTACATTGAATACACAAAGCACATCTGACGTTGAGCTTGTCACAGTGTGGCTGCCTCCGCAGAAATGTAACGGCTGTAGCAATTAGAAGCCCACTGCCCAAGTTTTTGGATGAGGGGGTCCTTTATTTGCGCATTTACTGCAAGATGGCTTCACCAATGTGAAACGAGTTCCTATGGTAGATCTGTTGGTTGAACTCAAGTGTGGCTAGAATCTTCTTCAGGAGGCTGATGAAGATTTTTCGGGAACGTGGTTTCCCCCATCGCCTAAGAAGAATGCTTCACTAAGCTGGGTATTGGAATGTACTCGTAGACGCTGGTACGACATCAAGGCATGTACAAAGCACATGTTGAGAACCGGTACAGAAAAGGGGGACTTCGAAACCATGTCTGCAAGGATCTGTTTTTGGTGCATGCAGTGAAATTTCTCTACATAGTATTAATGCAAAAAAGCTGCAGTGCACACAGTTTCCATCATCTTATCGATGAATGGCGAAAACAAGCCTCATCGTGAGGTTCCTACTATATCCTGTAATACGTCAAACGTGATGGGCAGCCGAGATTTGCTAACACGCACAATGACCTTCTTCACAGCATGGTGGATGGCGGCAAGTCCAGGATACGCACCCCCTAAGCTGCCACAAAGAGGGTTCGGGAGGCACTGCTGAATGAAAGCGAACCAAATGCCGCACAATACTGTTTAAAATGTTGCATGTGTAAGAGTATGCCCAGAAAAACAGTAAGTCACAAAAACAAAAAGATGATATTTGGTGACAATGGATAAATCTCCAGGAAATGCTACGCCATTCATCACTAAGAATGTTTTGTAAAGGCTGAACCCCACTTCGTAGACCTGGTGAGTACTGGTAAAAGTGGTTCATTCATAGGAAAAGTCGGTTCACTGCCGCTGACAAGGCATGATTATTTGACAATACAATGGTCATGGCTCTGGTGATGATGTGCTGTTGGGTCTCGTAGCTGAAACCTCTCTAACTGCAAACGAGAAGTGAATTGGCAATAAGGTAAACTCGTCCTAGAATACTGTACGAGTGCCTATTAAAGTAAAATTTGCCTGCGTGGAGCTCGAGTTGCATGATATTCCCGACCGTTGTTGATAATGTACTTTAATAATGTACTTTAGCTGCGTTGTCATAGTAGAAATGCATTCTCTTTCTTGACTACTCTTGTCCCCACAGCATTGCTGCTTTGACAATTGTGTACAACTCCAGCAGACCCATGGACATCTGTCCAGTTGGTATGCAGTTTGTTTGGTCAAGTACTGGCAAACTAACACCCTTCGAAGCCATGGTAGATAAGGCAACTGTGAAAATCTCTACGTCCGCAGCGAGGGCAGTTACGTTGGCTCGGAGCAATGAACTTCTATTACCGTTTTCAAGAAGCCAAGCCCGCCTGGCCAAGTCTCAACCACACGCATCAGACAGTCTAACATAAAAGCCCAGTTGTCGAGTTTAACACGCTAGTGTGAAGAGGTAACGTACGAAGCCTTTCTTGCCGGAATCACTGCCGGAAAAACTGCCCAAGTTAGCAGAGAAGCCCTCGTTTTGTGCATATGATCTTAGTGCCCCAGAACTGAAGCAAATCGTAAATGGTTTGTTTCTTACCATCTGCAAAATACTGTCAGTACATGCTAAAATCGCTTTGATTTGCCATTTCATGCCCGAAATTAAATTTAAAACTCCTTTATTTCGTTGTAAATCACAATACGATAAGTTAAGCTCGTCTCCCGCTAGGGGCGCTACTGGCCCTCCCCATGTACAATTGGTATAGAGGCCTGAGCCCTCACTACATTTTGGGCACTCGTGCAGTACACACGGAGCCTGTCTTGCCTTTTAAATTTGCATACTTAGCTACTTCGCCGACTCCCGTCTCACCGAACTGTTCACTTTAGAAAATTCTCCTTCATGTTCGTGCCAGAAAACTCTGCAAGACTAACTCCTACTACCTGCCTTAAGTGCCGCCCATGTAATATCGGCAATTTAAAAAGATTTTAAAAACATGGAAGAAAGCGATGCAGAAGCATGCTCAGATAGCTAGGAAAGAACATTCGTCTTATATGGGGACTCAGTAGTCAGATGTCTCTTGACAAGCATTTGGAACTTTAGAGTACTGTTATTTCCGCTCCAGGGGATTTTTTTTTGGCAGAAGAAACTCTTGCTGCGCACAATGGGAAGGCAGCGACGTCAGTTGCCCCGGGCGAAGGGTTAAATGTAAGCGGTTCGCCAGCTGACTCGTGGCTTTTTGATAATAACACGCTGCTTTCGGCTTGCAACATTCAGATGGTAGTTGGGACAGAACGTGAGTCCACGAACGGAGATGAATGTGTCGTTTGATTTGATGCTTGCGGAAATGTCGTCGGAGGTGAAATCAAATGTTGACGATCATTTGTCGGCGTTCGAGTCGAGGATTGCCGCGCTCATCTCTTCGCTTGGCGATCGCCGGGCTATTCCTGCTTCCAGCGCTCCCATCTGTTGATGCAAGTGAAAATCATTCGCTTTGTTTACGTGCGCACACGTTCGAGGAGGAAACTGAACTCACCGGTGACAGTCAACGCCACTTGAATGCCCGTAAGAGACTTTGGAGTGATCACCAGGCAACTATACTCCTGAGCAACTCTCATTCCCCTTGGTGCTAGGAGGACCAGGCCCAAGCACTGGTTCCGGAAGGGCGAATGGCTCCCACAACTATCCTAGGAGGACCAAGTTTCCTTGCCCAACCTCCCCTGGTTGTCCCTTCAGTGGTGACTTCAAGAACGTAACCTGATAGTGGATGTTCCTGTTCATCCCCGCCCATGCCCTGCTATTCATGGACGCTTCAACTTTGGGATGGGGAGCCCACATGGGTGAGCACACCGCAACGGAATCTGGTCGTCGGAGCCAATAGTGGACAGCGTAGACAATGTCTCGCAATGCTAGAGTGTGATGTGAAGGGTCGGAAGAAATGACCCTTCACGTCAACATCCTAGCTTTGCGAGACAATGTCTATGCTGTCCGCTATTCGTCCTCGTTGCTGCAAGGGAAAGACTGTCGCTATCATGCTGGCCAATACCACTGCAGTTGCATATGTTGGACGATGAGGAGTGACTATCCTAGGAGGGACCCACTACAGGCATATGACGGGGAAATTAAATGTTCGGCAGAAGTGCCGTCGGACGGACAACATGCCGGCCTCGGAATGGCAGTTCTCCCCCAGGATTTACCAATCAATCTTCCAGAAGTGGGGAAAGCCATGGATAGACTTGTTTGCCACGTGCCACAAGAGACAATTTCATCAGTTTGTCACCCAGTTTCCAGATACATTCGCTTGGGCGACTGACAGCCCCTGAATACATTTGGACGGGATGTTTTCATATGCCTTCCTACTGTTTTCTCTTCTTCAGAAGGTCCTGATTCCTGAACAAGATCCGGGTTACCAACGGCGAATGTCTTCTGGCGACCCATTTTGGCCAACAGCATCCTGGTTCCTGCACCTGCTAGACCTCTCATTGGATCTGGCCGGATACTGCATCCAAGCCCTGCCTTTCTTCTCTTCATACATGGAGACTTTTGAAGACCAACTTGAGAGTGGCAGGGTTCTCATCCCTTTTGACATAGCGCTACCGTCAATGCCACATGGAATCCAGTGTGATAGTCTACGAGGCCAAGTGGTGTAGATGGTTTGGCTGGTGCGCCGACAATGCTGTAGACCCTTGTGGCCCTTTGTAAGCTGTATCAGAAATTATGACAATACTTTCTCCCTCGATGATGTTACCATTGGCTCCAAGCTAAATCATTTTTTCTCCACAACTTTCCTTCCGGCATCTTCTCGCAATCCTATTCCACCTGCAGCTGGTGTCGTTCATTTCAATGTGACCGATGTTCTTTCCTCTCTCCTATCTCTTAAGGAAGACCTTTCTTCAGGTCCTGATTACATTCCTCCTTTTTCTGTGCCAGCTCTCTTTCCATCCCTTTATTTCACATTTTCTCCAATTCCATCATTTCTAGTACCTTTCCTTCATGCTGGAAGGATGCTTATATCACTCCAATTCATAAATCGGGTTCCCCTTTTCTTGTTACAAATTACAGACCTATAAGTCTCCTCTTGTCCATTTCAAAAATCCTTGAACGGTTTATCTACGCTGATCTTTTTGATGAATGTTCTCAACTCAATATTCTTCCGGCCACCCAACATGGTTTCCTTCCTAAACGTTCTTGCGTCACCAATCTTCTCTCTACGTATGATCGCATTACCAAACTTATTGACGTTGGTATACCATGTGACCTTGTTTTCTTTGATTTCAGTAAAGCTTTCGATACTGTCTCACATGCTAAGGTTTTGTCCAAACTTACTACTTTCGGTTTTTCTCCTGGCATTATTTCCTGGCTTAACTCCTACCTACTCCTTAGGTGGCAACAGGTCGTCCTTCGTGGTTCCTCCGCTCCTTGGCTTCACGTTACCTCTGGTGTTCCTCAAGGCCCGTTCTTGGTCCCCTCCTGTTCAATATTTTCATCTCTGACTTAACCTTCTATTATTCGCTCTCCTAATGCCTGCTATGCTGCTGACTTAAAAATCTTCTCTGACTGTTTCCTGCAAATTACTTCAAGAAGACATCCAACGTGTTGCGCACTGGGCCTCTACCAATTCTCTTCTTTTTCATACTGATAAATGTCACGTCCTTTACGTTGGGAATAATAATCCTGACTTTCCTTACTATCTTTCTGGCAAACCTATCACTCCTGTTACTAATCATCCTGACCGTGGGATCCTTATTGATAAAGCTCTAAAGTTCAATCTTCACACTGAAAATGTCATCTCCAAAGTCTTTCGTAAAGCCCATTTTGTACTGGAACGTTTCTCCAACCTTACACCCTCCCCGTTTGCTATTTTATATAAAACCTTTCTCCTCCCAGTCTTTGGTTACTGCTCCCAAATTTGTCGTCCCTACAATCTTTACTCACTTAATCGTCTTGAAAATTGCCAACGTCGCCTTACCAAATGGTGTCACACTATTCGTTCGTTACCTTATACCTACGTAAACCTACGTAAACCTACGTTACCTACGTAAACTTGGGCTTTCCTCCATTCATGATCGTTTTCATCGTGGCGACATGATACTTACCTACCAACTTATTCACAATCTTCTTAATGTGGACTCTGTTCTTTCCCTCATTCCAAATGTCAACTTCACTCGTGGCCACCCACTCCTTATTTCTGACTAAACTCGGACTAAACTCGGACTTCACTTTCACTTTTTCATGGAAAGGGTTGTTCAACCCTGGAACTCCCTCCCTCAATCTGTTGTTTGCGCTCCTTCACTCAATGCTTTCAAATCTCGCTATTACGATCTAGTTGCTTAACTTCTTTTGGGTTTTGAGGAGGTGGGTGCTTCGTGCACCGTCGTTCTCTATTTCTATTTCTATTTCTTTGTTCACCTCGTTGGCCACCTTTTAGGCATCTATTCCAGTCTGGCCTGTCGCCGATGACCATCAAAGGATACCATACAGTCATTAGCTCTGTCTTGACCAACCGTTCACGGCCACACTATCCCGGTCTTGCTGCCGATCGCCGCTCGTCATTGCTGCCTTTCCGGCCTCTTCTCATCGACCCTCTACGACTGCTCCCACTTCGACCATCAAGCTGCTGCTCAAGTCTCTTGTTGCTTCTACCCTCTCTAATTGCTTTTTGCAGTACTTTCAACCCACCTTCTACCTCACTTATCACTGCCAAGTTTCGTTCGCAGTTTTCCAGCAACACATTTTTCCAAACGTCGTTCTGCCGGCCATCATTGGACTTCACAGACTATCGCTAACCCTCTTCCATTGAAGCCTGCTGTCCCTCACTTTTTGCCTACATTGAAGCCTGCTGTCCCTAATCTTCACCTGCATTGAAGCCTGCTGTCCCTCATCTTTCGCCTGCTAGCCGATACAGCAATTCTTAGCCTGCTGTCCTTCATCTTGCGTCTGGATCTGCCATGCTAACCTTCCATCGACGTGCGTGCTGGTCCCTCACCTGACGTTGTTACAACTAATTCAGACCAACGCTCTTTTCAACTGCTGCCCTCGCCAACATTGTTAATTGTCAGAATAACTGCTACTCACAGACATCTGGTTGTGTTTACTTCAACATTAAAAAAAAAAAAAAAAACAACAACAGAAGGCATAATGCAACAACATTATTTGAGATTCTTAAGCTTAGGCCTATCGCTTCTTTGAAGCTTCAAGCAGCCCACTACACTGCAGTTCATTTGTGCACCACCACCAACTTCTGGCTCTCGTTCCCAACTTCTGTCTCTTGCTCCCAAATGTTTTGACCGTAATTTATCAGCACGATGTCGTCAGCTCTACAGTTTGCTGCTGTTTCAACAAAGGTATGTGATGTTAACAATAACAAAATAAAACATAAACACGGCGGGGATATTTGATTTGGTTTGGACAACTTGGAAATGTCAGGCATTTCCATCATGAGGTCTTAATGCCATCATGCTCATGCTTGATCCTTTGCTACCTACTGCTCTCCACTTCTTCCTTTGAAGCTTCACTATCATCACTGGTCATCACAGACCTTCAACAGTCGAGTCAGCTGTCCATCAACTGCATCGCGTAGGACTACGTCTAGCAGGCTCAGGGTTAGTCAACAAGACTCAAACATTGTGAAATCCAAAACCTCTCCACCAACTATGCCATCCTCTTTCCCATTCCAACCACCGTGATTCTTGGGGAAAGGAACTCGGCCAGCTAAAGCATTTCACCCTCACAGGATTTAGAATGGAATGGTCGTTACAAATCTTGGAATTTGACCTAACCTACGTTCACGTCTTCTAATTCCTCAGGCTGCCTGCTTTTGTGTGCATCATGCCACTTCCACAGGCTTCACAGCTCCTGCGGACCTACGCCCTTTTATGCTCCATCCCTCACCTTCAAACTTTTCAACCTCATGCTCTGCTGCCAGCTGTCCCTCAACAATTTCCCTGGCATCTCCGCTAAACTTGTCTGCCGCTGCCACTGTCCTTCATCCTGAATCAAGACAGCTCTTCGGGACCTGAACCCCTCGACCGAGCCGAGCCAGAAGCACCTTTGCCCTTTGCCGTCACCTTGCTTCATTGCAACCTGTACTGCTCGAACCATCACCACGGCTCCCTCGGACCCTTGGCCTTCACTCTCGGCTATAGCCTTCGATTGCATGTGGCCTTCGTTTGGACACCCTTCACCCTGCAGACTACCTTCCACCTACGAAGTCCTCGCATGGAAAACCCTTCAGCAGACTTAAGACACTTCGTCTTGCACCACTCGTGTTCGGGACCCTCTCTCGACACATCATGTCTCGTTAAGTTTATTCCAATGGACATCTCTACCTTCTTCCGGGAGCAAAAGAAACTAGCCCCAAGAAAACTGCCTATTCCGCTGAAAGAAAACTTCGCTTTTGCTTCAAGATCATATTAATTAACGCTAAACCCCCCTCCCCCCTTTTTGCGCAACAGATTGAATGAGGTTGGAAGGGGTGTCTCCTTGGGACTGGAGTGTTTTCTTGCAATTGCTAGTGATACTCCCCCCCCCCCCATCCACATTTCCGGTTGGCAAATCCTCACCTTGATCTGGAACGAAAACAAATTTAAAATTCAATATCAGTTAGCTCTCACCCACAAAGATCTCTAGACAGACTGTTTCGCCCTTGTTTGGTCTCGTCCGTAGAGAATACTTTGTGGATGATAGCTAGGCTACGCTTGCTAGGGCAAATGAAGGTCGAAACGAATACGGTTTCTGCAAGCGAAATAGCAGAAACTTCTGCTTGTTTGGGACTCCATTCTACTGAATGGTTGACACCCAGTCCTAGGACAATTTTTAACAATTGATCATTTAATATCAATTAGCTTTCGCCCACAAAGGTCTCTAGACAGACTGTTTCGCCCTTGTTTGCGCTCGTCAGTAGAGAATACTTTGTGGATGAGAGCTAGTATTCTCTACTGTAGTAGTAGTGTACTGTAGTATTCTCTACTGACAAAGGCGAAACAGTCTGTCTAGAGATCTTTGTGGGCAAGAGCTAATTGATATTAAATGATCAATTGTTAAAAATTGTCCTAGGCCTGGGTGTCGACCATTCAGTAGAATGGAGCCCCAAACAAGCAGAAGTTTCTGCTATTTCGCGTGCTGAAACCATATTCGTTTCGCCCTTGTCATTTGCCCTAGCAAGCGTTGCCTAGCTCTCATCCACAAAGTATTCGCTACTGACGAGCCCAAACAAGGGCGAAACAGTCTGTCTAGAGATCTTTGTGGGTGAGAGCTAATTGATATTAAATGATCAATTGGTAAAAATTGTACTAGGCCTGGGTGTCAACCATTCCGTAGAATGGAGCCGCCCCAAACAAGCAGACATTTCTGCTATTTCGCTTGCTGAAACCGTATTCATTTCGCCCTTGTCAAATTTAAAATTTAAATAATCATATGAAGTTCAAACTTATTCCAAATTTGTCTCCCATAATCTGACAGGTTTTGAACTTTGGTTTAACACTTTTGCACGTCAATATGACACTTTTGTACTAGGATTTAACACTTTTGTACTTCAATTTAACGTTAGTGGATTTCAAATTAACACTCTTGTCTATGGATTTAACACACTTGCACTTGAATTTAACACTTTTGCACTTGAAATTAAAGCATTGTAATAACTAATTTGTTTTATTCGCTGTAAAGAATGTGAAAGTATACGAAATACGCTTACACAGAAATTTTTACAGCATAAAAAAATGCAGCTATAATGAAATTTCGCTGCAACTGTTCCCCAAACTCTCCGAAATATCGTACGGCGCTTTAAATAAATGACGATTACAGTAATAGCGGCGTTTGAAAGGAACACGAAAGTGAAATGACGATTGCTTTGGAGATACTAGCTGGTTTTTGCCAAGGCCAAGAGAGTGAGTGATGATTCTCACAAGGTATTATTGCCAGTAGTGGGGATGGCGAAACGTATGTTAGAAATCTTGACAGCAATATTACTGAAGTTGACGTACTACGGCAGCTACAGAGCAAGTAGTATTAAACAATGAGCCTGCTAGGGAAGCCACAGACCGACGACGACGAGTCGCAAGGGGCAGCTATTCAAAAACATCAAATGAATCAAAATCATTGTTGAGCTTGTAGCTGACGAAAGAATTCACAAGGAGGAACTGTACATACATTTGGAAAAAGTAAATAATACGAAAATATCACTATTATTATTTTTTAAATCACTGCACTGCATTTTTACAGTAATATAGGTATCAGACATTTACACTGTTTCTCGAAAGGAGAACCAAGTAAGAAAACCCCCAAAAAAAGGCGGCTGGAAGCCAATATTTACACGAGCGCAAACTAGACAGATAATAAATTACGTGGAAGCATACAATGAGAAGCGCCTCGTACACGTACAAATTTGAGGGCACAAGCCGCCACTGCTTGCCTTGGACGCACACCTCCCAGTGTTATCGTCTGCTTGTGAGCACGCGAATACAGTGACTATAGCTAAAACAGTGAGTGCAGGTGCACGAAGGTTTCAGCAAAATTTGTTATGAATATGTGCAGTAAAGACGTTAGAAAACCCAACTGAGTTGTTTGTCTTGTGGAGTGAAAGCCTTTCACACAAGCCTACACTGCAAAACCAGCTACTATCTCCAAAGCTCGTCACAAAAATTGCGTAACGAGCGTGACCGCTGCTCGGTTTTTGGGACGAACCCCTGTGCTCCAAAGCAGTCGTCATTCACTTCAAACGCCACTCTTAATCGTAATTTATTTAAAGCGCCGTAGGATATTTCGTAGAGTTTCGGGAACATCGCAACGAAGTTACATTACAGTGGCAACTATAAAAATTCTGTGTAAGCATATTTCGTATAAGTTCACATTCTTTACCGCGAATAAAACAAATTAGTTATTACATTGCTTTAATTTCAAGTGCAAAAGTGTTAAATTCAAGTACAAGTGTGTTAAATCCAAACACAAGAGTGTTAATTTGAAATCTACTAACGTTAAATTGAAGTACAAAACTGTTAAATCCAAGTACAAAAGTGTCAGATTGACGTGCAAAAGCATTAAACCAAAGTTCAAAACCTGTAAGAAATTTTGCGCAAACCTATCTGCTGCAACCCATCACCTTCGTTGAATCTCTGCTTCTCACAACGAAAATTTCTCATGGAGTGATGCAACCCCACCAACATTCAACACGGAGCAACCCCATCAGCGTTCAACACAGAAGCCACCCAACCAACAATGCTTTCCTGTATGTTACTGACAACATCCGCATCCAAACCTCCCATTCGGAAGCAAACACATCAGAAATTGTTCTCACAATGTCGACTCCTCATGATTTTTCTACCACCAACTCGGTTTCTCTTCTCCACACAACTCCGCCTCGAAGCCTCTATCCTATGTGACACGCCCCTATGGCGACTACTAACGTCATGCACCTTTCATGACAACAACGCAACACTGTATCGCCTTTACCAATATGACACCTACCACCGACACTGAACCAGGACGAACAACTCACCCGCTCCAGCAAACCAAGCAAATTGCCTGCCACAGCAACTTGTCGCATCCAGGCTTATGTGATTCAACACCCCAGGAGCAGAACTTCTACGACACCTTTTGTCAAGATAATTTTCTGCAGCCAATTTGGTTTTACGATATGGTTACCCATGTGTTAGTGGGTCCTCACTGAAGAACCTTTCACTGCCTTACCCAAATGCTCGGGCTACTTCACCAGTGGAAAGGTCTCATCAAGACGATCAAAATAGTAAATTGATACGTGCCAGTTGACAAAATGGCAAAAAATGTTGCCCAAATTTGTCCACTGAAATAATTCCATTCGGAGTTCAACGCATCCCACACCATTCATAAAGAAACTCTCATGACATTATCTCACACCGCCAACTGTGAAAACACACCAGAACACTCCTGGCTCAACTTCAATGAAAGCGAATTCTTCACAAACTATCCACACCATCCAACACCACTCACCCAACTCTGACGTAGATAAACAAAACAAGAATTCGTCATCATTGGAAGACCGTCACTCTCACACTTGCTGAAGATCTGCACAACAAGGTAAGTGCCCTCCCCCCCCCAAAAAAAAATGCTCCCTTCTTCCTTCATTTCTAACAGAATCGTCTCGGCGATGGAACGTTCCTTTCCATCGCAGATAACATTTGCAAATTGAAATCTGCCGAGACTAATCGCAGATAGCTTTAGCAAATTAAAATCTTTCAAAAGACTGCCTCCTTGGGAACCCAGCTCACTCCCTTGGAAATCCATCATGTGGTGGACGCCACCAGTGATTGACGAGGTCAACTGTAAATGCAAGAAATTTACGGGTAGTGGATATTTTCCTCACCGGCAACTAGAAAGCCCAATTTTACCTGGTGGGTAGGTCATAATTGGTTTCTATTGCCTAAGGGAAAATATACACTACCTATAAACCCACCCAACCTCCCCTCTTGAGTCACCAACATCACATATCGAGAGGAAAAGCAGATGGCTGGCTAACGCCGTAACTCCATTATGGAGGGTCTGCGCGTGCTAGCGCATGTGCAGATGGGAAGCTGAGCTGGGCGTATCCAGAGAGTTTTGATTCCTCCAGGGTAACAGAGCATCAGGGACTGAATGCAAGAAATTTACAGGTAGTGTATATTTTCCTTTAGGCAATAGAAACTAATTTTGACCTCCCACCAGGTAAAATTTGACTGTTTATCCTGTTTTCTGAGTAAAGTGAAGAGATGGTGAAACTTTTTGGGGGAACAGCCGGCTCGTAACCCTAGGGAACCTGTTAGGGCAATGTCCGCCACCAGACTCTGATGAGGTCTAACT
The DNA here is from genome assembly GCA_023313725.1 of Lithobius niger. NCBI lineage: Eukaryota > Metazoa > Arthropoda > Chilopoda > Lithobiomorpha > Lithobiidae > Lithobius > Lithobius niger. The sequence continues at coordinate 281,502 of JAHWFP010169964.1, forward strand.
GTTAATGCAAAAATTAACGGGTTATAGTTTTTTCCAGCAACAGGAAAGACAATTTTGCCGGCCCTGCCGATTGGCCGACTGAAAATAGTTTCTTTTGCTGGAAAAATACATAACCAAACCCACCCTACCTCCCCTCAGACTCATCGCCTAGCACATTGAGAGGTAAAAATGATGGCCAACGAATGCACCTAAATAGAGAGGGGCTCCGTAGAACGGTTGCACAGTCGGGCTACGACGCCGATGGTTACTGAGCACCGAACAACCTCCAGGAAACGGCATCGTTCGAGGAACTATTACAGAAGTTAACAAGTTACAGTTTTTTTCAGCAAAAGCAACAATTTTCAGCCGGCCAGCCACGAGGGCTGGCAAAATAGTCTTTTTGTAGCTTGTAAGAGACCAGCTGTGATCAAGACATTTTTTTTTTTAAATCGGGTGTTCGTAAGACCCTTGTCTAGGCATTTAAGGTTTTTGTGAGACCCACACTTGAGTATGCTTGCCTGGTATGGTCATCATACCTCGTAAACGATATTAGTCAGGTTGAGTCGATTCAGAGGCATTTTACTGAGTCTCTCGCTGGCCTGCATAGTTTGACTGAGAGACTAAATCTATGTGGATTGGAATCTCGAGTTGCGAAGATTGAAGGCTGCTGTATTCCCTGATCCACAAAATTGTCAACATGGATTACATCCATTTCTTTGAGCTCTGTGCCTCCAATCATACTAGGGGTCATTCCATGAAAATTCTGACACAGCTGTCCGAGTTGGATTGCCATGTTCACTTTTTCTGAAATCATGTTGTAAAGTACTAGAATTCACTATCAGACCAAGTCGTCTTACACCCACACTAAATAGTTTTAAGAAAAAATATACTTGTGTGATCCCTCTGATTTTTGAGCCGTTTTTTAATACTATAGCTCGACAAGTCGTACATTTGATGCCATTTATGAGTTTATTTTTACATGTATTTGCGATTGTTTTAACTTTAGGCACTATATTAGTAGTAGTGCAACTTTAGACTGCCTTCCAAGTTGTTTCCGTGGTAAATAAATGTTATCTTATAAATATTTTGTAACGTTTCAAAATAAATTTCAGGTTCATCCGTCAAGCTGTCTTGTTTGCCTTAAGCATGGTGCTTTTGGCTGTACCTCAGCATTTTCTTGTGAATGAAGTCCAAGAGGAATTATGGGAAGGTTCTGTCTGGCTAACAGGTATTGGACCCTTTTGTCAGGTTATTTCTGAAATTTGTTACTAGCTCTTACTGGTTCGTAAATAAGACTTTTAACACCATAAACATTGTGTAGTAGCAAACCAAAACCATTCTGTGTGTACTCAAACTTTGACGCAAGGTCGTGCTTACATGGGCCGCATTTTGATGGAATTTTGAGACAACCATGTAAATGATGACTTCTTCACACATGACTGCAAAAACATTTTTCTATATGCCGTCGAAAATATACATAGCCTGGAATTCTAGCATTCTCCTTCCCTCAATGCTGTTAAACTAGAGATAAAAGTTATGGAGCCACCAGCCTCGTAGCCCAGTGCGCATCTCTTCTGTGCACCTCTTCGTGTATAAAAGCATCGCAAAGGACCGTTCAACATCTTTTCTTCTCTATCCAACCTGATCAGATGTGCTGTTCTGTTCTCTTCAAGGGTAAAACTGCCGTGGTCTGCACTACAATGGTTTCTTCTCGCATTCGTTTTCTACAATGCCTCGTGCCAAGGGCAATCCTAGGGAGGTTTCGGCCCAGGTTGCTACTCTGTCTCCTTCAACCCTAGACTTTTAGTGAATGTCCTATAACCTTCCGTGCCAGGATTCTCCACTCTGTCTGCAACCTGCCATTGTTTGCCGGCTACCCGTCCTTTGTTGGTTGGATCCCGTTCACATTGGACGCACCCTTGGAAACAGCCGCAGTGTCCTGGTCCCTTGCGGCCAAGCGGTGCCTCCAACCCCGGATCTTCGTTTGCTTCAAGGTGAACGCTTTAGAGCCAAGGATGCATCCGCCCGGCCCAAGCTTCCGGTCAAGACCAAGCGGCATGCAACAAAATATTGTTCTGCTCATCTGACGGACGGACTTCTCTACCATTGTTCTAGATCATCACGTCGTTCGTCTAGTTTCCAGCCTCTGTGACCGATGATCCCACGCTTGCTGAACTCTCTAAGGAGACCATTCATGCACTCATGGACAATGCCCTTTGTTCCTTCAGCTACAAGCGTAAGGCTTCGCCACGACCTGCGTCCCATGCTAATACACCCAGGCATGGGTCACTGCAGTGTCTTCCAGAGTCAGCCCACATAAGCACCGGCGACCTTCCTGTGCCCGCACGCCATCAAGACTCGCCCATTTGCATTTCCTTACCTGCGTCTGCCGAGCGATCATCAGCCTTCCAGCCGCTGATGCCGCCCCCTTAACTTCCCCGACTGTCACGACGCGACACGATCCTGGCGGACGATTATTCTGACGTACGGCACGACATTCCTCCACATCAGTTGTATCTGACGATCTGTATTCCCGCCACGCTCACTTTGCTGCGTCGTTCGCCCACAACCCCAACCCCTCGGAAATTGCCCGTCCAGACCTTTTGAAGACTGGAGGGTATCATTCCCGACTGCTTTCTCTACAAACCTTCGCCCTCTGCAACTGACTCTATCAAGTACCGAGGACTCTCCACTGGCTTCGGCTTTTGCCTATGCGACCATCTTCCACGTCAGCAAGCGGTCCTTGCACAATCGACGACCTTACTTACGACCCTGCTGCGCAACGGCGGCTTACTTCTAGGGAAAGGTGACACTTTAGAATTGGACAAGGATCCTCCTCCTCCGCGCCCTAGTCGTGAGACTTCTTTCTTCCGACCATCTGGAGATGTCCGGCCAATCCGCAGAACTTCGACAATTACCCCCGTTCTGAATTTGTCACAGCTGAGGCAAGATAGATTCCGATACCGCTCTGTTCATTCCAAAGTGGGTTTCGATCCCTTTGTGAATCCTCAAAGACAACAACCGCCTCCTCTGCGTCGGCTTTCAGGCCGCTTCACAGGCTGACGTCCTCAACACTGCAGCGAACACGCTTGTGAAAAGCTTTCTACAGTGCCCGCTTTACTTGAGACAAAGTGTGTAGCCTTCCTCATCTGTCAGGTCTTCCTCAAGGCCTGCTTCGCTACGTTCCACTCGATACCACTTCCAATCTCAACGACTCCACCTGTCACAAACTATGCAACCAGCCGCTGCATGAATCCGACACCCTGTTTCGCAATAGAAGCTTGCCGGCCGCATCTGGACATAGCCCATAAACCGAAGAAATCTCAACCCAAACAACCACGACCATTCCTCAAGGCTCCATCTCGTCCCTTTCGTGCAAGCTCCAAGGACGTCACAGGATCATCATGAATTCCCCTACCCAAGTTTGCCGCCTGTCGATAGCACGCCCTTTCACGCCCAGCACGAGGCCGATCACGGGGCCGCAGTAATACTCGCGACCGCCGTTTACGTTACACCTTCTCTGGCTCTAAGCATCGATCTTGCTCCAGTCGCTGACAATCAATTCTTGGGCCTCCCTGTTGGGGGTCGCCTTCGCCAATTTCTTCCAGCTTGCCAGACTCTTTAACTTCTGATCCTTACGTCCTATCCATTATCTGCGAAGATTTTCTGCCACTCATCTCTCCTCCTCCCTGGTCGTTCGCCCCAACCGTCTGCAACCTGCTTACTTCTGAAGTACAAGACCGCCTCTCCAAGGCCGCAATTCAGTCTTGTCCGGATCCCCTTCACCCAGGGTTCTACAGCTCTATTTTCCTTTGTCCAAAGAAGACCGGCGGTTTCCGACTCATTTTCAATCTTTGGCAACTAAACCAGCGAATTTGATATGACCACTTCAAAATGGAAACTCTGGACTCTATTCTGCATTCGCTACGCAAGGACTATTGGATGATATCCATAGATTTTGCGGACGCGTATCTATACATCCCGCTTCATGTGTCTGTCTGGCACCTCTTTCGTTTCATCTACAATGATACCGTGTACGAGTTCTTGTGCCTTTCGTTCGGGCTCAATTCGGCTCCTCTCTTCTTTACGACCGTTCCCAAACCCATTTTAGTTGCTCTTCATCAACGCCTGGTTCCAGCAAGCGCATACCTCGACCACTGGCTCCTGCCTCACCAGGCTCCCTCTACGCGCATTCGCTATCGAGATTTCGCTCTCCACCTCCTCTGACTATTAGGCTTCAGGATCAACCTCAAGCAGTCCCGCCTCGTCCCTGCCCAGACGTTCGTCTTCCTCTGCATATTCTTCGACCTAACTTCTGCGACTGTCATGCCTTCACCAGACGTGATCTCCAACCTCTTTACGCTAGTCAGGCGCTTCCTCCGGATCTACACTCTTGCAGATCTTAATTCCCTCATTGGTACTCTGGACTCGCTGGCAGCTCTCGTTCCCTATGGCAGATGGATGATCATGCCTCTTCAGCACTTTCGCAATGACGAATGGGGATTCCACCTTCGCCTCCCTTCCAACAACCCTCCGGAGCGCCGTACGATACCCAAGACGTTCCCTTTCGCCACTCTCCTTTGTTCTCAGGTTGTCGCAGACAGTACCTATGCACAAACTTTCCCCGGAGCTTCACCTTCTCACGGAGGCATCCCTTCACCCTTCACGCGATCAAATTGCTCACCACCAAGCCTCCAGGTTTTGGCTACCCCGCGAACGAAGCGACCGCATCAACTTTCTTGAACGTCGAGCAGTCCTTTATACCCTTCGTCATTTTCAACACAGGGTTCATACTCATATCTGAAAGTGAATATCACTGACTTATTTCTTCAAATATCCCTGACCGAAACACGTACACTTTTTTTTAATTTTTCAGTTACACAGACTCATTGCCCACTCTGCAGGCCCGGATTTTTTTTATTTAAAAAATAGGACAAAAAAGTAGTAGCAAAGTGAGTGGAACTTACGAGACCACACGGTTCATCTCTAAAAACTTTAAAAAGGTTCATAAAAACCCATTAAAAAAAACCAGTTCATTCTAAAAACGAATATCCCTGACTGACTATTACTGACCTTTCATAAATTTTCCATTTTTTCACGACTTTCCCTGACCGTATTTCATAATCCTGACTATCCCTAACTTTCCAGGTCGGTATGAACCCTGCAACATCTCATCGCAGGGAAGGTAGTTCAAGTCCATGTGGACAACACGACCGCCATCACTAACTCCAAAATGAAGGAGGGACTCAATCACACAACCTAACGTTGGAAATATTTCGTCTTTGCATCCCTCTTCGAACGACCATTTTACCACTCCACATCCCAAGCAATCGGGACTTCAAGGGGGTTACTCTGACCCCTCACACTTCCTTTCGAGCCAAGAACCATGTATGGGGTCACAGATCAGCCACACTAATGTTTTGTAGTTGTAAAGGAAACTTAATTGAGAAATTATGCGCTGGTGTTGTCCTTGCCAGTCCTGTTACTCCATCAATAAATTATTATTATTATTATTATTATTAAATGAGTTTTAATAAATAAATACAAAAAAAGAACGCTTATTTGTTAGAACTGCAGTACATACAAGCTAAGTTTTCTAGACTGTCATTTTTTCGACACAAGCTAAATATGTTGTGAACAAGCTGACTGATACGCAAACTGAATGTGTCGTGCGAGGCACAAAGATTTTATACAGGCGATCTTGTAGATGACTCCATGTTAATAACCTAATGCCGAAACATTGACCACATTGAGATCTCAGTTTGTAGCGCTTAGGACAAAAACGCAAGTCACTTGAAGCCAATTAACGAAATGAAAGTCACAATAAAAACGCTCAGTCTCACAAATCGGAAATTCACACTAATTCTAGAAATTTTCGACAGTTTCGTGGAGGACGATGTTATCTTCTCCTAACTGTTTTCATCAGGCAATCGTTTAAGTAGCTATGGTAATTACGATGGATAACATCCGATCATCTGTGATCGTTTAAACTTTGTGGACTATGCAGCCTCTGATATTGATCAGGCTGTTGCTATCTTTGGGTGAGGCCGGAATGGAGGTCAGCTCTCATAAGGTTCCGCATGCTAGGAACAGAAGGATCTTGGATTGCCAACGACTTTAAACCTCTCAGTGCCTGTCCTTTGCCAAATTAAAACATGATCAAGGTCTCAGTTGGCTCCCAGTCTGTGTTGTTCTCTGTGCTCATGCAGTGGGCTGTGACACCTTTTTCTTCCTTCGTTGTCATGGACTCTCAAAGCAACGTGTGTTTTCGTATTTTTAATAAGTCACTTAAAAAATTTTTTGGACAAAAAACGCCCAGGACATCATCCCAGGATTATCATGTGCCCAGGACATTTTTCGTCTAAATAGTCGCACATTAATTTTTGCTGCAGTGCGCTGCTGCTACATCGACACAGTGTGACCAAAATGACTACTGGTCAACAATTTCTAGCTAACAGTAGGTTGTGTTGAATTCTTTACAGAGGTCATTGAACAAGATACCGATCAGGAATGCAGACAGTTAGCTGTGCAAACATTGGGACTAATGCAGAACACTTTTAAACAGGTGGGTAACTGTAAATATTGTTATGTTGGAAAGAACGAAGCAGAGGTAAACGAACAAACGTAAATGAACAAACATAAATGAACAAAAAAAACCAGCCACTTTTAGTTTCATGTACTTAAAATGTTAAACAACTTGTTGGGCCAATTCATTAGTTAAGTACTAATAATGAACATGGGATAGCATCGAAGCCACTCATTCACAGATGTGTTTCCCCCCACTGCATTCTTGCATCCCATAAACAAATTTTTAAATGATAGGCTGATACATGTATCGGTTTGGACAGTGCTACAGGACGCAACTTCATTAGGGGTAGGGGGGAGGGGCTTCGGTGTGCTGCACATGTGCTACTGTTGTGGCCATCGCCAAAAACTACTCGCAGATCAGCTTGTTCGATCCCGCCCACCATGACCCATTTGTGGTTGTGTAATTGGCTTTGTTCAAGCTTTGTTTTTTGGTGTGTCGATGAGCCAGAATCCTGGGTGAGTCCTTTGTCCATTCCTGCTGCCGGCCCCAAAACACACAATCAGATCCATGGGTCAAATCGGCTGCAGTGCTGTCCAGGACAACAGTTCTTCATTACACCCTGTGGTCCAGCTTTAGGTGTCCATCTGAGGCGTGCTCTTAACCCTAGGGTGTATCTAGGAGGTTAACGGCAGAAGTGTTTCCAAAAGTTGATGTGTATTGATGCTTTTCTTGCATTAAAGAAATTACTTCTCCTGTTGTATCATGTCCGATGTAAACTGCCACATTGGTCAAGTCAAACCAAACCGATTTTATCATGATCTGGTAATTTTGCTATTTTACGAATACTTATGTATAATACCATATTAGGCCATTTAAAAAAAGAAAGTTGGTTCTTGGGCATTTTTCTTCTGAAATCCGTGCGGGCGGGCGGGATTTTATTTTTTATTTTTTGGCCCTATTTATATATACATTTTAGGGAATAATTTGTTACTTTAGATAAAATAAAGAACACTGCCTTTTAATTCTGCTTACCACATGTCCATACAATTATTTAACGACAAGAATGGTAATTTTATATTTTAATTTCTTACTAATGACCCTTTTTGATCGGTAACTTCTACTTTTGCCGCGTCGTTTCTTTTTATTTCCCGTCAAAAAGTCGGTGCGGGAGGGCCTGAGAACCAACTTTTCTTTTTTTAATGGCCTTAATGATTCAATGTCAAACTAAATGCACTGGTAATTCTTTTCTAAGAATATACATTGCTAAATTTAGGCATTTTTACAATTGCTGACGTTAATAATATTTTGAAAAATGTAACGTACTTTGCTCACATTATAATACTGCTCTTCGGTAGAAGCAGACGTGCTGTTACAGGTTTTCGTTGTTGTGGTATTTTTACTCAAAAGTATCTCAAGGGATTGAATGTCTGGATTAACAGTGCGACTCCATGTCACTTGTACATCGAAAGTAGTAGTTCCTTCCACAACCATTTATCGTGTCAATTCACTTCATGTAGGCAGAAACCACATTTTCCCCCCACAGCAATAATCGGCTGTTTAGTATGGGGTGGCCATTGGCCAACTTGTATTGCTTGCAGTGGGAAGTTCATTGGGTTTGGAAGGATTGTGAGTGTGGGTGCCGGTGGTTTAACTGTCTGATGAGGACAACCAGTAAAGGTTGTCGAAAATTCGCAAGTTTCGAGGGGAAAACCTTTGAAGATCTTTGACTTTTGGTTTTGCGTGATCGAACTGTGAGTATAAATCATGAACTTGAACCAAAGTAGAAATGGTGAGTCGACCGATTTTTTGGTATTCAACACTGAAATAAAGCCCATTCTGTATCACAAACAAATGTTAACATTACTCCAGGAACAAACAGGATGGAATGGTAAATCGGCGCGATAAATAAAAACGGACGCAAACCTATATGTTGCCTTTTGGACTTAAATGTCATACCGCCTGAGAGAGAATTGAACCGTTGACGTTTGAGACCAAAGGCTAAAATCCTACCACTAGGATGTGTCGGTATGCCTTTTGTCTCAAAGGTGGTGGGTTCAATTCCTGCTCAGGCTGTCTGACATTTTAAGTCCAAAAGACAACACAACACAGTATTTATTTAACATTATTACAATCCATTTTTGTCGGAAACGGTGTGCCCGCCGCCAGTAACTTTATTTGGTTGCCTACGAAAATCTCAATTACCTGTTTTTTTTATTCACTCTCTTGAGTTCTCAGTGCTTCTTCCAGAGAAAGAAAGAAAGTTGGCTTCCCTGTCTGTCCTGTAGGTATCCCACTGCGCATGCGTGGACGCGTCCTCCATATATAAACGCTGGCGCAGCTTCGATCCTCATCTCTTTTTCTCTGCCGCGCCACACGATGCGGCTGCTCTTCCAGCTCCTCGTCCGATTCACGTTTTCCTCGTTCCGCCGTTCCTCGCTGCCGCTGTTCCTTTATACCACCGTTCCGCTGTTGCTAGCTACCGCCGTCCCTTGATACTGCCGTTCTTCTTGGCTCCTGCCCAAGGCGGCTCACATCATCATTGCATTTGGACGGTACGCGGATCGCTCTGGTGTGCAGCGACCCTCGTCCTCCTCACTGCTCATTGCTTCTGTGCAGTTTTCCTGGTTTGGACCGTTTCACTCCTGTCGGCTTTCGCCTTTCTTTCCTTCCAGCATTATATGCTGTTGGTTTCTTCATAGGGGCATGATATTCCTCCGCTCCACCACCATCTGCACATCCTACTGCGCAGCCCTCTTTTTCGGGTATGTATTCCAACGATGCAGCTCGCTCGTCCTTCTTCTGTCTTCAACCTACGCAGCTGTGCTATCCACTGCTCCTCAACAGGTCCACTCCTCGTATCCACCTGCCTCTTCACCTCACCCTCAATCTACGTTCCTTTGGACGTTCCCCTGCTGCCTGTCATGGCCTGGTTGGTGTTGTGTGCTCTTCAGACATTCATTCCGGCCTCCACGTTCCTCGATACCACCAGCCACGTCCCATCCTACTATTCCACACCTTGATATAGAACTCAGTCCTGTTCATGGAATTTTGGCTGCGTTCCCTAAGAAACGTTTTCCCACTTCTCGTGTTGCCCCTCGATCACCTGATCGGCCGGGGGGCGGCGGGGGGGGGAGCAGGGATTTACTTCCACTAAGAACAGCAACACCACGTTCCTCACCACTCTTCTTTCTCCTTACCAGACCTCTGTAAAGAGGAGACAAAGCAGGACACTTCCCAACACATTAGGTAATGTATTTTCTTCTTCCCTCAGGAACACCCGCATTTTACTAATGCTCTCCTGACACGACGAACTCTCCGTTCCGCTGCGTTCCTCGATTCACGTTCCGCATCCTACGATACCATCAGTCCGATACCGCGAGCTACGGGAACCCTTGGGGATGGTTCTGTATCCCGCATTCCTCGTTCCGCATCCCCTTCACAGGTTCCACCGGTTACAGATACCATGGAGATCTTCAACCTTACAACGAAACAAGACTCTGGACCAACCGGTTCCGCCTCCAAATCCCCTTCTTTCCGGGCAATTATTCCTCGCGCCTTGCGATACCGCAGCCACGTTCCTGATTCCTTGTAGCCAGCCTCTGCTGGTACGATACCTGCGTTCCCTCCCCAAAGAACTCTCATGCACTGAGGAACGCTACGCCTGCCTCAAACTCCAACTCAAGGCCTGGAAAAATGCTGTCAAGATTGACCTTCTCCGCTGGTCCGCAATTTACTCCTCTTGGTCTGACTCCGCATTCCTCCCAGCCTTTGGTAGCTGAACGTTCCGCTATCCAGGGGACCGATGAACCACTCACCTCATCTCAAGCACATTCTTATAACCCTTTTTCCAGCAAGGCGACCGCTTTAACAGTCCTCTCTACATTAGAGGACGGTGGAAAGCCATAAAACAGAAGAAGAATAAAAAGTGAGAAGACTACGATGCATAAACACGATAAGACTTCTACATATATTTACAAAAACCTCGGCTTTCTCCTACGTTCCGTCCCTTTAGGGTCACGAGACCTGTGTTACCTTCGTTATCCTACTAAAAAAAAAAAAAAAAAGCCACACAACGTTCTGTTCTTGGTGTTACATTCCTCATCAAGACAAGGCGTCCTCAAGTTCCGCAGATCCGCCCTACGGTGCCTCCTATTGCCCCTAGTCAATGGGCCTGTAGAGGTTTCCAAATTACCAACAAACAAGAACACACTGGATCTTTCTTCCTAGTACAGCAACCATGGTGGTTACTTCTGCTTTCCTCTCTCCTCTCGTTCCTCGTCCCTTTGGTCCTGCAGACGCGTTCCTGTGTTCTTTGCGACGTCACTTCAGGCCGTCTTTGGTGCTATTCCGACGTTCCACTGGTTTTACAGCTATTGAGAGTCGGCACCAGGGCGTGATATTCTGCCCATTGCTGCTTGTCATTCACACCTACCGTCTGCCTGCCCCTGCAGGCGGCAGTATATCTCACCAGAATCTATAGTTCCAGTCATTCCTCGTTCCTGCGTTCTTCCGTACGCATTCCGCGTTCCTACGTTCCGTACTGTCACTTCGGGTCGTCTCTAGTAGCCATCCCTCCAACGGCATCAATATTACTAACAACACATACAAGCCGTACACAGCGATCCTTTCTATCCAACAGAAGGTTGCGCTGGTTCTGGAGACCTCGATCCCACCAAGAATATGCCTTGAGGAACCGATGGTTCCCTCCACAACCGCTTCACCAGTTTCGCCCTTTGCATCCATCAACCCAGGGGACATCATCATGTTCCTAGGTATACACTTCCTTCCGTTCCGGTACACCTCTCTGCCACATGACTTGAAATCCAAGTCCTCTTTCTTTGAAACTCAACTTACCAAAAATACACCCGGATTTTTGAGCTGCAACTCACCAGCTTGCAACACGAACAACTCCTTCATCGCCTCCGCGCCTTTCTCACCATCCCGTCCTTCACGGTGCTCTGTTCCCTCTCATTCCACCCTGACAGCAACATGGCTTTCTCAAGAACAAGTCCATTCCATCATGAATCTAGCAAGGCTAGTTTTCAAGCACAGTTCCCTCTCCTATCCTCCGGTTCCCGCTGCTAACTTTGAGGACCCAAGTCCTTCCCAGCATCCTAGTTCCGCTGCACCAGCAGTCCTGCTTTCCATCCCACTTCTGGAACCTGCGACACAGTGTTTCCCCTTAGGAACAATCACAGCTTCTCTTCAATCCACTACCCTCTGCGCACGTCACTGCACAACCTCCATCATGTATAAATTTGCACGATGCAACCTGTGTCATCTTTCTCCCTCAACTCGCATCCAACGGCGTTGTGCCGTTCCCGACCACCCCGGTCCTACATCCCACAATTGGATTTTACACCTTCAGCTGTGTTACTGTCATAACAGGACAAGCCAGGAACAGAGCCAGCACGTTCCTCTCCCTGCTGAGCGCTGGTCCGCTTCTCCCCATCCTCCTCTGGGGACATGCCTTCATCTAATACTAAATGCAGATTTCGTCTGCCTCACCGTTCCCTAGCCTGCCCCTCATCATCCTCTTTGAATAATGTCTGCATCGTCCAAACGGAAGCTGACACTTCTCTATCTCGGACTCCCGCCTTCCTTGCACCAACGGTTCCTTGTGATCCTATAGCAGGTCGGCCCTACGGAGAGCAGTTCTAGACTGTCGTGCTTCCGGCTCTTATGATATTTTCGCCTCTCAAACTTGCCGTCTCTGACAACAACTTTCCATCTTAGACTTCACAGTTATCTACGTTCCGGCCCGTCCCTGTCCTGACGGACCTACCTTCGGTCCTGCTGCCGGTATGTCACCGAGCCGGACAGCTGATCATTTTTTTCAGCAAGCATACTTCGGAACGTATCGACTTTCTACTGTTCCACTACACCACCTCGGTTCCCTTCCGGCCCGAGTTTGCCATCCTTTCCAGTACTAGATTAGCTTACAGATGATTTTTGTTGCCCTCTTCAGTAATAATAATTATAATACACGCTTGTTACTGTGACTATGTCAATATAACGATCCCTAAGGGTTTCAGTCACCCATTGGCGGCTGTTTCTCCTTTACCCTGGAACCTGTTTGCAACCGCTTCCTCCCGTGGAACCTTCTGCATCCAGTCCGGTTCACTTAACAACCAATTTCTCAATGCACCTGCCACCAACCGGTTTGCACAACAAACCTTTCAAGACCTACAGGATCATCTTTCACCCCCCCACAGTGGTTGCCTTCAGGTTCATTGAGTCCAGTTGACTTCAGGGTAGCCAGGGCGCCCGTCACCAAAGCCCGCCTCCGGTGACAAAGTCTGTTAAGTGCATAAAAAAAAGGTAATGCAGATTTTCGTAGGCAACCAAAAACATATCTTTCCAGCAAAGCTGGTTAAAGATAGTTTTTTTTGCCCAAACCGAAAATGTACATTACCTGTTTTTACAACAGGCGACCCGCCCTTCCTCCCCTCTCAAGTTGCCTTGGTAACGATTGAGAGTTTTAAAAGAGATGAGGATCGAAGCTGCACCAGCGTTTATATATGGAGGACTGCATCCGCGCATGCGTAGTAGGATTCCTACGGGACTGGCAAGGAAGCCAACTTTCTTTCTTTCTCTGGAAGAAGCACTGAGAACTCAAGAGAGTGCATAAAAAACAGGTAATGTATATTTTCTGTTTGGGCAACAAAAACTATCTTTAACCAGCTTTGCTGGAAAGATTTGTTTTTGTTATTACCGTAAATCTTATTACGGTCTTTTTTTTTTTTTTTTGCACAAAATCAACTAAACACTTAATGCTATGAACTGGAAAATGCCCGTACTGCTTGTTACGCTTCCTGGCCCCTGTCCCTCCCTGGGGTGATAGTATACTCTTCCTCTGTCTACTTGCATGTTTAGGAAGGCCTGATGTAAAGATTGGCCTTTACATTATTGTTCAAAAAGGTTTTAATCGCCAAATGATTTGCATAAGCCTATAAGCGTTTAACCTAAGGTACCCAATGAAAAATCAAACATTCTGTATTTACTCCCCCCACTCTAGTTGGGGTTAATAGGCAAAAAACAAAAAGGCAATCCTCTTTTTTAAATTTCTGGCGAGTTCGTGGCTGAGGTAATAGCGGTAAGGCACGGACGGGGCATTGTAGATGATCACAATCATCTCTATCCAGTTAAGAAAGGAACTGTAATCAATTGAGAAGAATAGCCAAGGACCAGCCCACATCAAAGGAAAGGCAATTTTTGGACATAGAAAAGGCTAACAGCTTATCCCGTTTGGAACAGGTGACAAAGCACTAAGGGTTATAAGAAGGGGTCAACTGGCTGGCCAAGACCAGTGTAATGTTCCATGCAGGGAAAAGGTGACGGGTCTTCAGACATTGAATTTAGGAGGCTTAACACAGTCCTGTGAGAATGTCATGTGCAACTAATTTGGTGTGTCCTGCCGTACTTAGCACAGAATTGATTTATGACCTGTACTAACCCAGATTTGAAGAAGTCTAAGGGCTGGTTTCTGCAAGGATAATTTTCTTGCTAACTAGCTTTCTCTTGGTTAATACTAAATATGCTGGCTGCTTCTCGCCTTTACCGAAGAATGTGGCTTTCAAGTTGTCTATACGTAGTAACCATGGCAACAACGCGGACGCAAATCTTCTCCTCCTACCTCGCGACACGACGTACGAAGCGTGCAACATGACAGTGTCGATTTATGACAACTAGAAAACAATTTTTGCTGCTGTACAAGACGACGGACAGATTTCTGAATACCAGTATTCGATGATTTGTCTTCGATTCGACAACCCCAAAATGGACGCCACGTTGGATTTTGAAGTCTCGCTGCGAGTAGCTATTTATTCTGCCGTCGTTTGATCACTGCTAGAAGCTGTTTTTTCAGCGAGAATAGCAAATTTAGAAATAACGTGAAATGGCAACAATGTCGTAGCAATGTTTAAAATGACTGTTGCCCTTTGTTCTTTATCTGTGTTGTTATTTATATTATACTTAATTTGTTATCTATTACCGCATTCATTTAGTAGAAACTGAAAACTAATCTTAAATAAATAACGGTTGACTAGCAAATAGCTTTCGGTGAGCGAATGTCTCTATGCGTACCATAATGCCTAGAAAGGATGAGTTGCAAGGGGCTAAATCTTCCACTGGAACTCGTAAATCTTGATGGAAAATGTGCAGAAGATGCTTACTCAACCGAAGTTGCTTCTCACTCAGTTTCTCCACCAGCCGAAGTCCTGGTGGGCTCGGAAGGCAGGAACAAGGAGGGCTCGGAAAATATCATATTTATATAAATATCAAAATATCAGATATTTATGATATATATTGGAGAGGGCAGCCATGAAGAGGCGGATGTATCCTTGTCTGAGGAGAGGCGGATCGATCCTCCGTCTACCTGCTTCTATGTGATGATGATGCCGCATCCTATAGGATGCGTCCTATGGGACGCGTCATGAGGACGAGCGGATCCGAAGGAGTGGGAAGCTCAAGGCAGTCACGTCGTCGTGAGCGCCCTAGGAGAAATGATGACATCAGATGGCTGCGCCGAGTATATATAGCCGGTCCAAGCCGGCAAGCCCAGCCGGGAAGCCAACCTTTAAACTTCTAGGGAAATAAATAGCTCAAAGGAGGGAATCTTATATATAACATTTTCTTTAAAACCAGATGCCATTACCATGTGTGTCATTTCATAGTTTAAACTATTAATGTTAGCATTGAAGATATTTAAAGCTCTGTCAGTTGGTGCACTGCGTAGAGCCTAAGTCAGTGGGTTCTAGTCCTTTGGGTGCACGGGTAGCTACGAGCCTGAAGCGTCTTGGTCCAGGCTGTACAGCTCTAGCTTCTGCAGACCCGGGTTCGATTCTGGTGAAGGGAAGTGTGTATGTATGGGTTTTTATAGCCGACAAAATATACTTTACCTGTTTTTATAGAGATTCCTTCCTTTGAGCTATTTATATCCCTAGAAGTTTAAAAGGTTGGCTTCCTGGCTGGGCTTGTACTACTGCGCATGCGCAGGATTGGACCGGCTGTATATACTCGGCGCAGCCATCCGATGTCATCATTTCTCCTAGGGCGCTCACGACGACGTGACCGCCTTGAGCTCCCCCACTCCTTCGGATCCGCTTGTCCTCATGACGCGTCCCATAGGACGCATCCTATAGGACGCATCCTATAGGACGCGGGCATCATCATCACATAGAAGCAGGTAGACGGAGGATCGATCCGCCTCTCCTCAGACAAGGATACATCCGCCTCTTCATGATCCGCCGGTCCTTAAAGACCGGCTGCTCTCTCCATCCTACATATTGCATTCCATCCACCTACAGCTAAAGGATGGCCTCGTCTAGGATGCCTTCTCCTGCCAAGGACCTGGATCTCCTGGTTGTAGCTCCGCTCAACGGACAATGCGTCCTCTTCACACAAGAAATCCGACGATTCCCGTCTGTGTCTTGTTCCTCAACACAACAATCTTCGGCATGGATTCTGCTGAATCCGCCTCCCATGTGGGGACGATACAATCGCTATCCTCGCCTCCCTGTTAGGACATTATCCTCACAATTTCAGCTTTGTGAAACCATACCTTCACCCTTTTACAGAGTGTCTAGCATTCAACAACCAGTGTCTCTTTTTCCTCTGGAAAATCGTTCCTTTCGATCTTCGTCCTACACCAACCAGCTGCCTTCTTGATTCAACTTCGAAACTGTGTTCCACATTTCAAGTTTACCACGGTCCGTCCTGTGGACGGTGTCCGCTCCTCACATCCACTACGAGTTTGCCACGTCATGCGCTCGCCATACACATTCTCACTTTCCACGATCCGTCATCCGGACGGTATCCACTCTTCACGTCTTCTGATCGTAAAGACACTCATCATCCCTGACCACTTCACACACTTTCAAGAGCCCGTCCTACGGACGGTGTCCGCTCCTCAAGTTTACTAATGAACTTACGACGACAATCACCATACGCCTGTCTGCTTCACACTTGGGACACCATCATTCCCAACAAGGTAGGCGATTTCGGAATTGTATCCGATTTCCTATCTTCTGCTTCTTTAACCATTATTATTATAACACGTTACCGCTCTACTTGGCCTCACTTAGGATCAGACCCTAATCAACCCAGAGGATTGATCCGCAACCTGCCTTTCTTCGGTTGCAAGTGTTAATTGGTTCAGGATTCAGGGTTGCCTTCACCAGGGACTAGTTCCCGGGGATGCTGGCTTGTACATGAGGGGAAAGCGAACCTAGCCCTCCTCTCAGGTGACGAAGTCCGCTATAAAAACAGGTAATTTATATTTTCGTCAGCTATAAAAAGACTAAAATTGCAGGCCCTGCACCTGCTTAATTTAGTTTTTATTGCCTAACCGAAAATATACATTACCTTAAGTCCCACCCAGGCCTCCCCTCCATGATCTAGGTTCTGGGTGAGGAGAAATAATGACATCGGATGGCTACGCCGAGTATATATAGTCGGCCCAATCCTGCACATGCGCAGTAGTAGTACAAGCCCAGCCGGGAAGCCAACCTTTAAACTTCTAGCGAAATAAATAGCTGAAAGGAAGGAATCGCTATAAAAACAGGTAATGTATATTTTCGGTTAGGCAATAAATAAAACATTTTGCCTATGGTTTCTTTTTGCCTAAAACATACTTAACCTGATAATTTTAGCATTACATTGTCCTCAATGGAATGATCACTGGAGGTATTTCGGTTGCGTGTATCCGCCTGCGCGACGCAGTCCTCCTCTATATAAAGCAGCATCATGGACGATGTCGCCATTTATTTTCCTCTCAATCTGTCAGGAGGTGACTCGAGAGGGGAGGTAGGCTGGGCCCTTGGTTAAGTATGTTTTAGGCAAAAAGAAACCATTTTTAGCCGGCCGGGCTGAGTGACGAAAAATAGCAAACTGTGGGAGAGCTAACTAAAAATTAGACTGAAACCAAAAGTGGGAAAAGGGTTGGGGAACTTTGGGTTTAAATTAGGGTTAATAAAGGCTTAGTTTAGGTCGGGGGAAAAGAGCTTAACCAAAATTGGGCCTACTAAAGGCCTAAAAGCCAAAATCCCCCTAACTAGGTAACCTAGCAGGGGTTGAAGAGGACCAGCCAGTTGGCTGGCCCGAAGGCTTTCTGATTTTTCCATGCTGGTCCCTTGCTTAAATACGTTTTGGTAACCCCTGGCAACCGCGAAATAGCCAGGGTATTATGGGTAATGGAATGTTCTATTATGTTTTAGAGGCAGGAACCGGAAACTAAATTAAAAGACATAGATAATGTCCACCTATGTAAGAATGGACACCCAAGACTAAGATTGGCCATTGGCCCCAGCAAACATGCAAGTAACAAGATTTGCGACATACTCCAACACCCACATGAAGCTCTGAATATTAAACCTCGCAAATCTGGTGTCGAAACTTAATACATACATCTTGTAACACTCTAACCATGTTCAATTTTTATTTCAACAGTTGTCTGTAAAGCTACAAGCTGAAACACAAACATCAAAGCACATGTTAGACCAACATCAACTAGTAAAAAAACACTTTCTTGTTTTTACTAATGAACATGAAAGATGACCAACTCTCAACACCTCGGGTTTAAAAAAAAACCACCCGTGACCCTAGGGGTCACGCAGTTGCGTCCGAGCAGACGACTTTTGTGATAACGGCGTCTTGGTAGACGACTTAGCATACCCCAATCCCACCGTTGTGGAATTGGGCTACAACTATGTTTGTAGCCGATGAACATGAAATAGCAAAAGTTTGCTCATGCGAGACAAACTAACCAACCAACAAGAAATTGCTCTTAAGAGCAGACCAGAAACCTTTATGGTATAAGCAAACAGAAAACTAGTAGCTTTCCTTAACAAACAGACTAAAACATCGTCACTAAAGACCAAAACGCAACTATTATTGTATAATAGGCGAAACACGAACGAATGTATGCCACTGAATGGGCATAACCAAACCTCAAACATTGCCACCAAGAATGGGCAAACCAAGAACTGGACATCGAAAAGTTAGGTTTTAAGAAAAACCTGAAACCACTAAACAACTCATTCTCCACACTATAATT
>JAHWFP010169964.1:309301-372333 GCA_023313725.1 Lithobius niger
AAGACGGGGATCGCCAAGGCGCCGGACAGAGACAGAACGCCGACAGTCACCACAGCACAGGGACAGCTCGGATTACGGGAAAAAATTGGAACGCCATCTACAAATCTAGAAACAGTGCTCTAAAGGTTTGTTTTCATCGGAGGATGAAATAAATTTCGAGGAGGACACAAAATGTCAAGCACCTGTTAAACGACCACACGAGCCGGACAATGCTCCAGTACTGTGTAAGAAAGCCAGAACTGCTTTCAAGGCGGACGACCACCAGCGTGGATGGAAGGGACTACGGAGGACAAGGAACTAGAAGAGGAGGTACTAACACTGGTGGAAAAGGGAGCGTTAGTAGTTTCACCGCCGGAAACAAAGGGCTTCTGGAGTCTGACGAGGGTGATTGCGAAGAAAGGCGGAGGAAAGAGATTAATTTTCAATCTACAAAGACTGAATTCTCACCTGGAAAAAGAACACTTTAAGATGGAGACAATAGGGTCCATCAGGGAAGCAATTCAGCTAGACGAGTTTACTGCTTATATCTACCTGGAGGATGCATATCTGCATGTGCCATTCCATGCCGACGTACAACACCTCTTTCGCTTAGTCGCAGGTGGGGGGGGGGGTGTCATACCAGTTCAAGACATTACCCTCCGGGCTCTCGACGGCACCCCAGGTCTTCACGACAATGATGAAACAAGTCATCGCCAGACTTCGTCGACTGAAGATTAGAATCCATGCGTATTTAGACTATTGGTTGTTGAGAAACAGGTCAGCCAAAGAGCTTCAACGACAGCTGCGGCAGTGCACAGCACTTTTCGGAAGATTGGGCCTAGGCGTCAATGTGAAGAAGTCAAGGTTCACCCCCCCAACAAGTCTTCGTTTTTCTCGGCGCAGAATTCGACACGAGAGTGGGACTAGTTCGGTCGTCACCGGAGAGGATAGAGAGCACGAGGGAGGCAATGAGGATGCTCCTCAGACGAACTCGAGTGACCGCAAAGGAATTGGCATCAGTCATAGGGATCGCGGACTCAACGCTCGACTGGTACCACTGGGCTAGTGGTAAGTGAAGCCCCTCCACTGGTTCAGGAAAGACGAATGGTATCCACGGTACAGTTGGAAAGACTGGGTGAGTCTACAACATTTTCCCAGGGAGTGTACAGACTGGTGGCTGACGCCGGGTTCATTAGAGCAAGGAGTTCGAATGAAGGAACCGACACCGGAGAAACTCCTGTTTTCAGACGCTTCGGCAACCGGATTTGGGGGGGGGGGGGGCACCTAGAGGGTTTGCAGATGGCAGGGACCTGGACGGATCAGGAGAAAGATCTTCATATCAACATTCGGGAACTGAGAGCGGTGAGATATGCATTAAACCGGTGGGAGGAGCAGGTGGCAGGCCAGATTATAGGGATAATGGCGACTACTCGACGGCGGTCGCTTACGTGCGCAAAGGAGGAGGAACGCACTCGAGAGCCCTTATATGGAGGAAACTTCGAGCCTGATGAGTTTCTGTGAGCGCAACGGGACCACACTGGTGCCAAGACACATCCCCAGAAAACTGAATGTTTGGGCAAACGAGTTGTCGAGGGGCGGCACGATCCCGACCATGGAATGGAGACTGGACAGGAAGGTCTGCGAAGCTCTGTTCGAGAGATGGGGACAACCGATGGTGGACCTCTTCGCGACTCGTTTTAACAACCAACTTGCGAACTACGTCTCCCCCTTTCCAGACACCCAAGCCTGGGCGACGGATGCCTTTGCCATTCCATGGGAAGGGATGTTTGCGTATGCGTTCCCTCCGTTTTCAATGCTACAGAGTGTGTTAAACAAGATCAGGGAATCAGCAGGAAGCTTCATTTTGGTAGCACCGTACTGGCCAGCAGCACCGTGGTTCCCCGATATCCAGGAACTCAAGTGAGAGGAACCAGTCCAATTGCCTGTCATGGAGAGACTTCTGTCGCAACACAAAGGGTGGACCCTGCACCAGAATCCTGGGATTCTACACCTTCACGGGTGGCTACTTTAAAAGGTAGCCTGCTGAAAAAGGGCTGTTCCGTGGAGGTTGAAGGAGAGGGTAATTGGAGGGCTGAAGACTCCAACAAGAAGGAACTACGAATCCAAGTGGAAGAAATGGTTCGGTTGGTGTGCAGGCAAATCTCTCAACCCATGTAACCCTTCAGAGTTTGAGCTAGCGGATTTCTTCGATGAGCTATTTAGCAGCGGGTTGTCACCAATAGCCTTCAAGGGATACAGATCGGCGATAAATTCAGTTTTATCATGTATCGGACGCAGGGAGATTGTAGAAAGCCCATTTTTGGCCAAATTTATGCTAGGTTTTGACCAAGCAAAGCCGAGATCAAGGACACTTTTCCCAAAATGGAATTTACCTTTGGTGCTCAAGAGTCTGTCCAACCCACCGTATGAACCACTAAGGAAGGCAACGTTGATACACCTAACGCAAAAGACGGTGTTCCTTACGGCAATGGCATCTGTAGCCTGGCAGAGCGAAGTGGCAGCTTTTTCTAGAGGGAGGAATCACATCAGGTTCTCGAGGGACTGGTCGAGAGTCTTGCTGTCCTTCCCCGTGCACTTCACAGCGAAGAATTCTAGACCGGACGTGGCCCTTAAGCCAGTGGTGATACCGGCCTTGAGCCCACTTGTCCATACAGAAGAGAAAGAGAGGCTGCAATGTCCAATTCGGGCACTAAGGCACTACTTGGCCAGGACGGGCGGATCAGACCGCGGATGATGAAGAGGTTGGTCCGACACCACTGTTCTTGACAGTAGACGAGGCGCAGGACCAGGCTATCAACAAGGCAGTGACGCCCTTCAAATTGGAGAAGTGGATATGTGCAGTGATTTGGAGATCATATGAATTAGGAGCAGATTGTGTAGATCTACCAAGAGACATTAGAGCCCATGATTTGAGAGCGCTGGCTGCTTCATGGGCATATGGATGTGGGACACCTCTAGACGAGGTGGTCGCAGCATGCGCCTGGAACAATCGAAACACGTTTGTGAGCCACTACCTGAGGGACACGAGCGGCCAACAAGGTGGAAGTGTGATAAGAGATCACGTGGTGGCAGGACAGAGTTTCAACCACTAGGAGTGTAGTCAGTGCCACACAAGAAAGGCACGACGGGGACAGCCTAACATTCAAGTGAATGACTCAACACTGACAGAATGTAAGCATGCGAACGCAAGACAAACCTCAGCGATTTTTCACAACGTAAGAAAATCTTGCTGGGGAAGGCAGAGAATAATCACACTGTGAGACTTTTAGACAATAGTGAAGGCATCTCACAGTGGACAGAAAGTGTGCACAGGTGGAAGCCAACACATCGGACTGGGAAAAGATGGACTCACCTCAATCGAAAGGTGGGTAATAGAGTAACATTTTTCATGCGTTCAGTTGAAACTAGGGGTTAATAATCTGGGAGTTGACATGCTAGTGTTTTGTTATAACCTGGAATTTAGTGTTCACAGATTACGCTAGTTGATGTTGAGCATGTTACAGTATGTTAGGATTGATATTATCTATTCCAGCGTGCCTCCCCCAGGACGACAAAGTCAGCATAAATTACTGAAGGTCAGTATTTTACAGATAGTAATAAATGAAAATTTTAACAAGCTTTAAATTAATTTTTACTATCCTACAATACTCACCTTCAGCAATGAATACCCACCCGCCTCCCCGCTTCGCTGAATAGAAAGGTTCTAAGCGAATGTGAGGAACGATACAAAATGGCGGCTGCATCTGTTGATAACAGAGCAGCGCGTGCCAGCCGGCAGAGGGAAAAACTCACGAGGACAACAAAATAAGGTTATTTTGTTTTTTTTGGGCAATGAAAAGGCCCAAATAGCGATTTTAGCATAAATTACTGAAGGTGGGTGAGTATTTTAGGATTAACAAAAACGGAGATGCTGGTAAGTAGAGGCTGGTAAGCATTAGACCCTTACTACCCGGTGGTTAACTTGACCCTTACTACCCGGTGGTTAACTTATAGTTCTACTCTATTCGGACAGAACGTGTACATGAACGGTTGTAGCAGGTTTTCTTTGTTCTTAGAATATTGTTATGAAACTTTAAGAACATAATTTTCTTGTGACGTTTGGCATTTTTTTTTGCTTTAGAATTTTTTATTATATTTCGTAGATTTACGGTAGAAGATAACCAGTAATGCTCTCTGCTGCGAATACCCTGCCATGTTATTAAATCGAAAAATAATTTTCAACATAAGCAAAGCAACAAACGTATACCATACTACCACTGGATCATCACATGGGTCACTGTAGGAGGATTTCCAGTTTTTCGTAAAAATGTATTTATTTCTGACCATCGGGTAGTAAGGGTCTAATGCTTACCAGCCTCTTACAAAATTTTACACCTAGACCCTTACTGTCAAACCTTGTCCGTGTTACTTCTAGGTTTTGACTTTTAGACCCTTACTCTAAACATTTAACGTTCCGTTTTTGTTTATTAATTTGTGTTACTTTTAGAATTGCAGCTAAACTGTAAAGCAGTGCAGCACAGAGACCCTAGGCTGACTCTACTAACACTGGCTGCCAGTGTTAATAATAGAAACAAATCCTTTAATCTTCAGTCTTGCAGCTGGCGTTTGCTAATTGGCATTGTTGCATAATAACAATGTTTAAAACAATGTAAAACAGTCAATCTGGTCGTTTAGAGCTCCATAACCCCTGAACCACTTGACCTATTAGAATGAGCCTTATGGAAAGGGCACATCTACAGAGCAATACCTGTAAAATGAGCTAAGAACCGGCTTCATAGGACAAATGGTTTGACCTGTAGAGAGGACAGACGAAAGGTACATCCCCAGAACAAGACCAAGACCAAGACCAAGACCAAGAACAAGTTGTCTATTTGGCCTCACTCTGTATCTCGGGTTTGGCTCGCCCGAATTGCACAATTTTTGGACTGCAGACAGGCCTTGACTAGTCAAGGCTGGATTCCAAATTTGGTTTAAATATGTTTACTTTTGACGGAGTTTTAAGCTCTCAAAGTTGAAAGTTTAACACAGAGATCCTAGGTCGACCCTTACTAACACTGGCTATCGCCAGTGTTAATATAAAAATTCATTTTAAGCTTGTTATAATTTTCATTTAAAAAAAAATAGGGTACGACTTTCACATCCATTCAGTAAACTACAAATGAGATGCTTTGACACTCACGAGAATAATTACACAAATACCACACACGGATGAACATAGAAAAGTTCACTTGAATTCTCGGTGATTACACACAGGGTCTGTGGTAGTCCTTTCACCTTCTTCAGAAGTAAAAACAAAAATTGAAGCACAAACCGATCGAAGATCACCTCATTTTGAAATTCGAGCTACCAACCACTGACCTATACAGTTGGTGCTTGCTGTATCTGGACTTGCCACATTTGGTGTAGTGTTGCCTTCAGCTCCGGCCTGAGCAAACGATCGATGTCGGGATAGGAAGGCCCATATATGTTCATCAGCTGCACTCCCTTTTCCCTGAATTGGCCTATAGGAATGCATTCAAGTGCTCTGACGTATGGGTCCTTGAAGGAGTTGGATCGCAGTAAGACAGCAGTGTATGTGGGGGAGACGCGGAGACGCCTCCAAGTTCGCCTTAAAGAGCATCAGGATGCAACAGCACAAGAAGACAGAAGAAATGGGATTGCACTCAATCCGCAACATTCCATCAACTGGTGCAACACTTCTGTCTTACTGCGATCCAACTCCTTCAAGGACCCACACGTCAGAGCACTTGAATCCATTGCTACAGGCCAATTCAGGAAAAGGGAGTGCAGCTGATGAACATATATGGGCCTTCCTATCCCGACATCGATCGTTTGCTCAGGCCGGAGCTGAAGGCAACACTACACCAAATGTGGCAAGTCCAGATACAGCAAGCACCAACTGTATAGATCAGTGGTTGGTAGCTCGAATTTCAAAATGAGGTGATCTTCGATCGGTTTGTGCTTCAATTTTTGTTTTTACTTCTGAAGAAGGTGAAAGGACTACCACAGACCCTGTGTGTAATCACCGAAAATTCAAGTGTACTTTTCTATGTTCATCCGTGTGTCTTAATTGCGAAATTATTCTCGTGATGTCATCAAATTGCCACAGTAAAAATTGTAAACACCGGTTACCGGTTTTTTCCGCTTTGACAATTTCAAATAAAATTTAAATATTATTTTTTCACGTTAATGAGTAGATCTAAAGTTAAAAAAATTGCAGTTGGTATTCAGTGTGGTTTTCCTGTGCCACAGCGGGAAGGCCAAAAAAGAAGAGCACGGGTGGAAGTTACGCATTTTTTTGTATGTATTACCATAACAAATAGGTAATATGACGAATACAATGTGCTGGAGGTAGCGATCAGACACCACTGTGTAACATAGATGAAGAGTGAAGGTGAAATTATTTGTCTTTAGTAATCAGTTCAACAATTTGTGCACACGTACTCACCTTTACAACCAACATGTCAATGGTACGGATATCCGTAACGTGCTTGTTTTTGATAAAATGTTCTCTTAGCTTTTCACGACAGTCTTCTTTAGTAGGAGGGATATCGTATTCCATCACTGCAACAAGTGAAGAAATAATACAACTGAAAATGAATATTTTTATCACTGCTTTCCTATGGCAAGTTTTTAATACAGTAAAAATATCTTTAAAAAAACTCATTCCACTTGGCAATTGTCTACAAAAATAACATAGTAAAGGTTATCTTCTAAGTCCTGCGACTAAAAGAGGGTATCACGAGGGTTTCCTGGGAACCGGAGTGAAGCAAGCAACGCCCAGCCGAGTTGTTCAGACATGGTTCCGAACCAGGAGGACGCAAGATCGAATCGCGTCACCAACCTACGTACACATGGGACTTGAATGACCAGCCCTCTACCTTAATTATCATTTCATGCGTTTTTAGCTAATTTTCGTCAGGCATTGCAGTTAGATGGGTGGACCTCTCTCGTGCATTCAATGGCATCTACAGGGTGAGATAAGTGTCTAAAAATCCAAGGGCCTCCAATTTAGGGGAACAGGAAAGCCTAACCTAGGGGTGGCACGATAATCGATAATATCGCGATAAAAAATTGCGTCATTATCGTATCGTGCTTTTCTTGATTTATCAAAATTGTCGAACCTCGGAAACCGTAACAGCTAGAAACAAGCGGTTTGCGGCATTGTGTGCGGAATTACAAGGGCTCTCCCAACCAAGTGAGCAATACTGAGCTGATTGGCGTTAGTTTAATGCTAACAATATAGCACTAAATAGTAGCACAACTGTTTAATTGTTTCTAGGCCTACATGGTGACGAAGCAATGGACAATGCAAGCGCATTATCATGTCTATTGGCCAAATGGCGAGTGCCACACAATTCACATTCGTGAAGGTTGCATTGTAAGGCTTCAGTCAGGTTTTTTTTGTAATTAACAAAATTAAATTGGTTATTTCACCCTCAAAATGCTTTATCGAGGTATTATCGCGATAAAAAATTTATGTATCGTGCCATCCCTAGGCTAACCTACATCTCACTTTATTCAGCAGTAGATACAGACGGCATTCATACCTAAGAAAGCTTAAAACAAAATACCGTAAATTCTCTATTTGTGGCTGGGTCCTCGTAGCCGGGTGTTTTCCCAATCATGAATTAATAGTAGCTGGTCTAGTTGTAGCCGGGTCAGAATGGCTGATTTTGAACAAAGATCTTATTTATTAAAGGTTGCGGCCATGTTTAGGTTTATAACAGAGTATTAGCACAAGCATTCATGTGATATTATTTACCGTTTTTAATGCCAGACACATGGGCTACATGTATTGAGACCATAAATTTCATTTCTAAATTTTGTACTAGCAAATCTCTAGTTGTGACCAGTCTCTAATTGTAGCCGGGTCAAAATGGCTTGATTTTTAACCAGTAGGCCGGGCTACAAATACAGGATTTATGGTAGAACTAATAAAAACTCTTTTCAGTATTGTAGTATTAAATGCTTTACATAGCTTGTACATGGCTTATTGTACAGATGTGGTCCCAAACGGAAAATACAATTGGTGAAAAATTATTTTGATTTAGAACCTCTTCATCAATATTGGTCAGCAGTTGCCAAATGGCAAGTGGAAATCGGTAGTTAATGACCTACTTGAGGAACTAAGCGAGCAAATTCAGAAGATACTGAACAAAAACGAATTTGAATGCAGCGTAATTTTTACTTGTAGGCTACTGTAAACGAATTTGATTGCTTCACTAAGAGTAAGAACACCCCATACTTCAAATCCATGTTGAGGCAAAAGAAGCCACCCAGTCAGAAAGTGGAGAATGTGATGTGACCATAACCCTTCCATGAGACCCAAGGAAGGCATCCCAATCCAAACAAGACGCTTAATAGCATTGGCGTAACATCCGAAGCAAAGCAAAACAAACTTGAACCAATTTAAATACTGATGGTACGGATGATTTACTTCGGTTTTCATTAATTATCACTTACTTCTTTTTACGCAGTACCGAAAGTGTTCCAGTTACTCCAAACTAGCAAATTTTCGAATGCTTATACTGGCATTCTTCTTCAGGCTTGGGCAATGAGACGCACACACACCAACTGTCCTACTTCCACACCAAACGCCTTCGGTGCGGAAAAGGAAGTAAGTGATAACTTGAACCAACATTGAAAAAGGGTAAATCCACAAAAAGGCCGCAAATGCCCAACGAACTACATGGACCTTAAGTGCCAAACAACCAAGTGCGCCGTATAATAAGTCCCATGCACTGATTGCAATGCTGTTTAAAATTAGTACACGAGGCGTGGGGTGCACATCCGTTTTGATCACACTTCCGGAACTACAGCAAAAGACCTAAAAAAAAAACATATAGCCATACAAACCTGGCCCGCAACACATACTTGGGTGGAACGAAACAACTACATTCGTGGCTTTAAACTCCAGTGACTCATACCTCAGGCCCCTGAGTCCCTCTCAAATATTTTGAGATAAGCCACATACCCTAACCCTTATGAATTTGCAACCGCCAGCCCGCCAGCTTTACTAAACATTTGCTACCTTGTGCATCCTTCACTGGCGTACCGACTCAGCAGCAAGTGGTAAACACAGCTCAGTATGCCTCCAAGCCCACCACATTAAGATTTGAATCTGCACGGCAAATTAAAATTCTCAAGTAAGTAGTGTAACAACAGTGGCATGTAAGAAAAGGCCTCCAGACAACAGAAAACACAGCTAGACAAAGACAAAAGTGTTGAACCCCCCCCCCCCCCCACCAACAATAGGGAATTAATGTTCGTCATAATTCACGGAACAAAAGGAAGTTGAATCTGAACTTTAAAAAGAGCGGAAATATTTCCAACAATAACGAATTCCATTTTAACTCAAGATGTTCACTTAAAAGTTTGATAGGCCTACATACTTAAATGGCCATTTTATGTTGGGGTTTCATGATAATAAGAGTCAAAAATCAACTCACTTAATTTTTCAACTTGGTGAATTTTCAATGTTGAACTTGGCTTTTCTTCAGGCCAAAAAAAACAATACACCCTTTTTTTGCACGAAGACATCACTTGCGAAGTCTACATTTCAAGTCCTTCGGGTTTACATTTTATTGCTGCTGCTGTGATTGGGCCAGCTGAGTTGGGTGCATTTTCAGTGCTATGGGTTTGTAGGTATGGGGAAGGAGGGCCTTTATTTGGCTAAAGTTCAAATCAGGAACCACTACAGCAGCGGCTCCAAGCTCGTCCACCATCGATCTGTATATGTGGAAGGTTGTACTATCGCCATTGGTGTAAAAGGTAAATCAAGGTCGCCGTTCACGAAAAAGATGTCAGTTTTTTTTCCAAATTACGAGCCTCGCTCGCTGCGGCTAACTACATAACATCAGAAAACGCAACCAAAAACTTAGCCGGAAAACTTCACGCGCCGGAATCTAGATAGGCCGGCCATCTTGCTTGGAGCTTCTGCGGTAGTGGACCCTCAAATCATGCAAAAGCTTAAGTTTGAATACCCACGCACGGTGGTGGATTCTATGTACCCATAGTAAAAGATTCCAGTGCAAGTCTTACGCACAGAATCTTTATGGAAAAAAGGATTTTAGTATTCTCAAAATCAATGTCAACAAAGTGGACAGCTAGGCAATCACTGAGATCAAGCTGTTGGACTCCAGAGCCTCATGTAGGTTATGGAGCATTATGCATGGCAGACAAAACATTTTGACCTAGAACAGGTGTGATGGGTTGCTGGTTGATTGAGGAGGGTTTGGTGTTAGGGTGAGGAAAATCTTGTATGTTGGTTTGTGTCTCGTAGAATGTAGTCACGTTCTTTGAGGTCCCGCAATAAATGAGTTTCCAAGCCAAAACCCAGCAAGTCTCCTTATTCCAGCATGTCCAGCACTCGTCACTCCCAGTTCGGCCAGAATACTTTATAAGTTCTATCTACCTCATGTAAATTATAAATTCTTGGTTCTGTATACCTAACACCTACGTGCCAGGCAAAAATCAACAAATAATAAATATTAGGATCATCAAATGTACAAACTGCTCAGTTCTATTGTACGTGAACATCACTAGTCCGCATTAGGAAAATAAAAAAAACACAACAATGTTCAGAAATAAATATTCTCATAAACCTAGGACAGGAGAAAATATGTAACGATTTCTAATTTTAAACAAAAATTCGTCTGCAACACTGCAAGTGCAAGGAAGCAGCCACAAACCGCACAGACAAAATATTGGACTGTAAACTGAACTAATTTCAGGGTTACTCAAACTACACAAACTTACCGATGTACGGAATTTGTCTGTACCATGCTTTGTACAGATTTAGAACTCGTCTTCTAGCTTCATTTCGATCCAACGATAAAATTGGTTTAACTTGTCGAGCAGCGGTCGGAACGACACGCGACGCCATTTTGAAACGGCCCTGATGCTAAGGTCAACTTGGATAAAAACTGGGTGGTTACTTTCACAGTCAGCCTTGTAATTAAGGTAGGATCAAGGTCAACTTAAGTTAAGGCTCACGGACTTGTTTTTTTTTTTTTTATCTCAGTGGGCTTTGCATTAAATAGAGCTTTTAGACCAGAGCAGGGTAGATTAAATCCCTACTTAATCAACCCTGGACCAGAGAACCAAGGGAGAGAACGAGCAGAACAATTCACCATTTGCATTCGGTTCGGCAAAGGTATTTTTATGCAAGTTTATTTATTTACTTCCAAAAGGAATCTCGCCTATGAATGTCGAAGGAAATCCTGAAAAGTCATCGGGTCTCAGATTATAACGAAAATTCCTTTTTACGAAAAATAATTATTTTATGGTTCACTGGCTGCTAATGGTGCGTAGCAACATACATTTCTTATTTAAATTAGTTGTTGCAACCAGTAACGACGAGGGTGTTGTTCCAGGTAGCAAGTTACAAGAAAATTCTATCTGCTGCTGTAGGCCTGTTGCTTTGTCGGTGTTTGGTATTGAGGAAAATTTCAAATAAAGCCACATTTCTTCCGGTACAACGGCGCATGGTACAACACATCACATCACGGATCACAATACGGCATAGAGGTCAGTGGTACGTTTTAAATGTCACAAACTCATCACTTCAAAAAAGAAAATCCATCATGAAGTAAGAATAAGGATAGTACATTCTATGCAAACAGTATTTATTTTTGCCGGCGAAAAACAAAATTTAAAAAAATATTAAAAAGTTAGAAATTCGTCCGCGGTCGTCAAACCGGAAGTTCACTCCCTACCTCTACCGCCATTTTGCGTTGATTAACTCAGGTGCACTTTTTGCGTTTCCCCGTTCCCGTTTCTTTTAGGTATTGTATTGGCTGGTGATATTTGTTTGTGTCCAACTTT
The DNA here is from genome assembly GCA_023313725.1 of Lithobius niger. Classification (NCBI taxonomy): domain Eukaryota; kingdom Metazoa; phylum Arthropoda; class Chilopoda; order Lithobiomorpha; family Lithobiidae; genus Lithobius; species Lithobius niger. The sequence goes on from JAHWFP010169964.1 coordinate 321,131, forward strand.
CTTTTTAATGTTAAGGAAGGATTGTTACTGTTCATTGTTTAAAGTGTGGTTTATTTACTCAACATACGGCTTGTACTAGAATTTGTTTTACAGCGGTGCGGCAACTTTGTTTGAAATTTGAACCGGTTGAGTGATGGATCCCATCGGACGTGTTCGGACTAATGTAAACACTCTAGTTACTTTAGGAATTTGATTTTTAAAGTATTTCTTGTCGTTGATCGCATGTTGTAGCTTTTGTTCCTATTTGGATTCGTAAGTTCTATTCCTATGCTGTTTTTCGTTGTAGAAAGGTCAAGGTGTCTGACTAAATGGGATTTCCCTAAGTTGCTGAAAGTGATCGCAAGTTTAATTTGCATATTGATCGAATCTACTGAACGGGTTAAAATTGCCTAAGGCGGTAACTGAGCGAGAGAGGACTAATTACGCCCTGGAAAGACGTGCTGTTTCATTGACGATGCTATTAAAATATTAAAATACAATGGCCAATATGTCAATGAAATGTGTAGATGTTTTAATATAGCCTAGCCTAATTGGATTTAGGCCTATTAAATTTGTAGCTTGTTACCCGGTTCACCTCGAATTCTGTTTTCAGGTCTACTGTGGGCCTACATACAATAAAGTTGTTTTTATTTTTGGTAAATAAATTCTCATTGTTTTCAGATGGATGGAGAATCTGTTCAGTAGATTCTATTTGGCTTCTTGGAACACTCGGGAATCGCGATCCATTTTTATTTGGGGGGGGGGCAAGGGCTTTGTCTGGCCCTCATAAAGCATGGATAGGCTACATGGGCTGTTGGCCCTGGTTGCTACATTCCCTTGTTTCCCTGTAATGACTGATTTTTTCAATCAGTCACGGCTTGTCTCCTCGTGCAGTTGCTGTGCTCGGTTGGGTAGTTGCCACTATTATTTTCATGTATATATTCACACACCATACTTTAGAAATTAATTTACTACAAGTCCCAGATTCTTTCTTAGTCAAATACTTTATATCTGGGTTTGTACGCAGTCTGGAAAAGGCAGAAAAAGTCTTGAAATTTAGATTGGGCCTTTTTGCAGGCATTGAAAATACAACTAGGCTAGCAAACTCCAGGCCAACTGTGGAGTGGAGGGAAGTTTGAAATAAAGGTTTGTTAGAGAGTAGAAGTGTGGAAGAATGAAGTCTTGGGCTATGGCCTGAAGACTACAACTAGAAAAGTTGCCGAAAATTTGCAAGGTTTTTTGCTGGTAACTTGGACAGTTTTTGGTGCAGTATTTTGACTGTAAGTTCTTTTATATTGAAAATACAGAATTCTAACAGATTGTCAGCTGGGAAAGCCTGGAATTTACTCTTATCCTAAATTTCAAGGAATGAAACTGGACGTGATATCTTGATCATTAAAAACTAATGGTCGATTTATACATATATATATGTATATCTTGCCCTTCTTCACCAAAGCACAAGTCATGCCATTTCTTCGTGTGAAACGTCTGTGCTACGTAAGTCTAACTCCTGCGACGAACTCCACTCGAGAGCTCTGGAGTTGTTGGTCATGAAACGTTTTGAAAAACGGAGTTCCTTTGATGAATATCGTTACTCGTTAGTGCGACAAACAACGAAATAGACAGACTAGTTCGCCCTGTCTGGTCTGCAAACTCAACCAGCAATGGAGTGTCCAAATGCAGCGACCTGTAAACATCAGTGGTGACCTAGCTTAGGAACGTGGTTCAAAATGAACGCCGTCACTACATAATGTGAAGGAAATTTGTTGTGAACGGACTTCTGATGAAGGTGGTCGGCTAAACCACCAGCAATTTTTAAAGCAGAACTGAGAAGATTGTTCTCTGTTTGTGGTTATGTGTGTTTTTTCCCTTTTATAATGTACATCTTCTCCGGAAAGTTAATCCGTTCGTAGTTAGGCACATTTTTAAGAAACAAATTTTAAGGGTCCTAAATGTCCCAAATTTAACGAAAAACCACCCCCGGAACATTACGTGACATCTTCAATTTTTGAAATTTTTGTGTGCGGAAGCCTCGAAATTTTCAGACGTGCAGCAACAAAGAATTTGGGGGGGGGGGGGCCAACGGTTGTCGGCAGCAAGGCAAGCAATAGGATAAATTGTTTTGACAAACACAGATTCATTATGTCAAAATAATAACCTATACATTTTTTAAACGGTACTAAAGTACAGTATTAGTGGCGTAAGTCTAAGGATATAGGAAATAATAATTAAGATAAGCGAAGCTGCAGATAAGACCTGTAGAAAAATGGAAAAGCATACAGAGCAGAACGTAATGAAAAACATTCTTAAAATAAATAAAACAAGAAAACCAATGTAAAGTTTGGCTCATGGTGTTCAGCTCTGGCATGTTATACTTGCTGCTTATGCAGCACACTATATTTTTTGTGGTGTACGACAAGTGATCAGGCTCCAAAATTAGTAGAGGTGGTGGCAGAAAGGTATGGATCCAGAGAACGACGCGAGGAGGAACCAGTAGAAGAATGGAGCCTGATTACATCAGCGTAATGCACACACACACACACACACACACAAAAAAGCTCTACAGAGCAGTCTTAAAATAAGTGAATCAAGAAACCCATGTAAAGTTTCGTTCGTGGTGTTCGGCTCTGACGTCGCTTATACTTTCCACCTCATTAGCAGAAAATTGGTCTGATGGATATGTGACTGAGAAAAGAAATCTCATTATTGTTGACAGTATTGTTGTCTAGAGACGAATCGAGAGGACCATAGACTCGTAGTTTAACATCGTTATTGCTGGTGAATTTTTAGTAAATGTGGCGAATGACAAGCGAAAGAAATTAAAGAGTAGGGTGAGTGAGGTGGGGTAAAATGGGTAGGTTTTAGCTAATTTCTGAGTTCAGATGCTTAGTGTAGCTTTATTAAGGTTTTTGTTTTTATTTTAAACATTGTTTTCCTAGAGACCTGTGAAGTAAAAAATCATTTTTACTTCATAAAAATTTTATAATTATTTTTTTTTTAATGACATGTTTTGCTGCCCATTTTACCCTAGGCCTAAGGAAAAATGGGTACGTCACCTGTACTGCTTTGTGTTGTACGTGGTCCAATTGTGCTAAGTAAAATTACAAAACACTTCAGAGTGGCTTATTATGATTAGATAAATGAATTCAAGAGCTCACTGATAACTGGAAGTATATTAAAATGTAAAATGGCCACGGGTATTCATGGTCGGCATATGTAGGCGTTTTACAATTTGATTTGATTTGACCAGTTGAATTGCACCTTCTAAAGCCTTCTTAGAATATTTTTTCGCACGTGTCTCTCCATTACTTTCCGACGCACATTTTTCATCATATTATTCACAAAACTTTCAACTAAATCCATAAGCTCAGCCGAGAGTTTATCACGTAGGAAGGCCTGCAACATAATCAGATTAGTCCGAATCTGTCGAAGGTAAACATGGCATTCAGCGATGCGCGCAATGAGATACGAGCGGCTAGTACGTGCGGCGATGTTGAGGCCCGCACACCTCCGACTTTAGGCCTAACCGTCAAACATCGTGGAATAAGTTGCTCACGCTTGCGCGAAAGGTTAAAAGCCGTCACTTCTTGATCAGCAGTCACTTCTTGATGGATTCACATGGGACCCAGATTCGAGGATTAGGTTGCAGCAAATTGCTATTAAGAGACCACCTTTGGGGAAAGCTAACCTAACCCGGGAGCAAGCAGAAGCACTGAGAAAATTGAGGCTGAGAGACGACATCACCATCTGTCGAGCCGATAAGGCCAATTTAACAATAGTAGTTGATAAACATCTGCACGACACACAAGTGCTACACGACATTCGCTCATCTGGAATGTACGAGGAGACAGAAAAGACGCTAGGAAATAGGCCCACTGGTGACCTACTACTTAGCCTCAAACGGTTGGTAAAGGAAGGCCATCTGAATAAAACCGAGTTAGAAGATCTTAAACCTCGTCTGCCACAAAAGCTTCCGTACATTTTTGCACAGGTCAAGACCCCTAAAGAAGGTTCACCTTTAAGATTAATTACTTCGGCGAGAGGCGGCCCGGGGCAAAAGTTGGATTGGCTGGTGGCAGATCGACTTAAAAAGTATGTGTGTCCCCCTGTAGGATAATGAAAACTACTGATCTACTACTAGAAGTTGAAAATATCAAGGTAGAGGAAGATGAAATTCTGGTGTTGTATGACGTGGAAAAACTTTTTCCAAGCCTAATGCACTGACTCATTTTAAGAATGCTGGCCCACTCAGCTAAGAAAACTGGAGTTCCTGATGAAGTGTACGAGAAGGACAGGGCATTACTAAGGCACTCCTTGCGCACATTTACGTGGAATATGAAGGAGTCACCTTTTGGCAAACCAAGGGTGCCCCGATGGGGTACTCGTGCTCACCAGTGGTTGCTGAAATGGTGCTCCAGCACCTTGACTCCTTTATCATTAAATCCTTTCCTGAAGTGAAGCTGTGGAGGAGGTTTGTGGATGACGCTATTTCCATACAGAAGAAAGGGCAGTCCGCCAATGTGCAACGTGTGCTTAATGCGTGGACTGAGGATCTTAGCTTCACGTATGAAGAAGAAGTAAAAAACAAACTACCGTTTTTGGATGTCGTACTGGAGAGAACGGGGAGCGGCAGGATTGTTTACCAGCCCTACCATAAACCAACAACAACAGGTAGGGGTATTCCCTACAACTCGGGGCACCCGGTAGGCCAGTTGAAAGCAATTGCCCAGAATGAGTTCATCAGAATGGTGCAAAACTCGGCGAGCCTGGACGTAGCAAGGAAACATCTGTACGAGACCAAAGGAAAGTTTGTTGAGTTAGGTTATCCACCCGGGTGCCTAAACCGAATGATTAGTCGAGCAGTAGGCATGAAGAAAGCTGGAGTATGGAAGGCAGACCACTGCCCCAAAAATAAGGAAGAGGAAGAAGGACCAAGAGTGGCACTTACATATATGGAAGGCGTCACAGACAAAGTTCAAGGTGTGCTTAGGAAAAATGGTTTTACATCGTACGTCAAGAACGCAAAGGGCCTGAAGGATCACCTAATGAAAAAGCAAACCTATCCTGATGCCATAACAAGAAAAAGAAGTGAAGCCAATGAGCAAGTAGATGAAGCCCTGAAGCACATTAAAAACACCCGTGAAGGCGTTTACCGAGTTCCATGTGGGGATTGTGATGCCGTTTATGTGGGAGAGACAAGAAAAGGTATTTGTACGAGAGTCAAGTAGCACATGGCAGACACCAGGAATGAAGTTGTAACGAATGGCATAGCAGTCCACCAGAAGGAAACTAGGCACCAAATCAACTGGGAAGGCACTGTGACACTCCTCAAGTCCAACTCTAACAATGGTGTCCATCTGAGAAGCCTAGAATCCCTGGCTATTCAACACCACAGCCGAGAGAAGGCTGTGCTGATGAATATCCAGGGACCGTCAAACCCTAACATTCAGTTCTTGCTGAGAGGAGAGTTTAATAAGTTGCTGCGGGAGAAGTGGTGCACTGGCCTGCAAGTTAAGGAGGCTATGGCCTCGCGCCGCATTCCAACGGACGATAGCAGCAGACGAACGAAAGTAGACAAACGTTCACGACGAAGTAAGCGTTGATGTGGTAGCCTTATGAAGACAGTCGTTCTGAGCCCCTCCAACTCCAGAAAACCTGACTGTCGAAAATTTGCAAGGATATTGGAACGGTAAATATCCTTAACTTTGAAATCTAAGCGTATAAAAAAACTTAAACATTGACCACAAACATGCGCTACCATGTGCTTGGAAACCAAGATGGCTACCAATGGAAGTAGAGCTGGTGTAGCAGAAAAAAATCTCCACAGTATTGTTTGTTGTTGGCTGTTCTATCGTTGTATACTTTAAACAAATTTATTGGACCTACCTATTAAAAACTAAATAAAATATGCATTATATAAATTTTACCCCAACTACCCACTTTACCCCACCTGAGCCTCGACACAAGTTGTTTGTTTATGAAATGAAACTTAGCAAAAAAAAAAACCGTTTCATTACACTATGATAAATTGTTGATTATTTCACCGATCGTTTTTTTTGTGTGGAATTGTCTGTCAGCAGCACAACAAGAGTTGCAACAAGAAATGTCCTCGAATGAAGCGAGTCGCCGCCAAATGATCGAGTATCAGCGAGCGACTCGGCTAGTGAACATCACTAAACTGTGCGTGCGTGTACCTCTACTTCTCTCGGACCAAGTCACCTACAAAGATGAGCGAAGCACCAAACGAGAGATAATTAAGTTGAGCTTCTGTTAGGCATATTTTCATCGCTATAACTTGGTTTTATAATCCTCAAATACGCGTTAAACGGTCATGAAAACTGCTCATGATGTCTTAAGTTCCATCAGGAAGAAATCGACCAAACTGTATGAAGCATGGATCAAAGTCAGTAGAGTGAGTGAAGCGAACGATATGGCTTGTCTGGCTCTTTGTAGGGGTTCATAAAATTCTTACTGGGCAAAATTTGCCATGAAAATTTCCACAGCCTTTCACAATGTAGACAAGTCATTTCAGCAAATTTCCACAATTCTCTGAAATTTCCCATGAATCTCATTTCGTCATATTCTGCACCCCAGCTTTGTGTAACCCTGGCCTAATGTACTGAACTACTGATATTGGAAACTGGTAGACCATGATGGGGGTCTTCATATTTCCTTGATTCTAGACCATTAATTTTATCAAATCAGATAGCAGTCGAGCAAAGTTTAGGGCTAGGCTACTGATACGTAATCAACTTAAGTTGGAGGGTTGTGTGTTTCTGTTGGCGTGTATTTTTATCACCTTTTTTTCTGCACTTTCCTTTCTTGTTCTCCCCCACCCCTCACTCTTTCTTTCAAAATAAACTAAAACTAGCAAAATAATTTCTCACGTGTTCCTACAGGCAGCCTTCACAAATGTGAATTATGTGGCACTGTCCATTTGGCCAGTAGACATTAAAATGTGCTCGCCATTGTCCATTACCTCCTCGCCGTGTAGAAGAAACTTTTAAAGTTTTGCTGCTACTTAATGCTTAAATATTGTTTGCATTAATATAGCACATTTTGCGTTAACAAGTGCAAAAATCTATCAAAGTTTCTGGTTCCAGAATGTCAAATTGTAGGCTAAATGACAAATTGATTTTTTTTTCAGTTTGTTACTTCTGTAGTTTCCAAAGCCACGGAAATGCAAACCAAATGACAGGCCTGAGCCAAACAACAAATAAATAAATAAATTAAATTTATCTAGAAATTTAGAACCTGTCTGGGTCAAAATATTAAGAACATATTTGTTAGGCCTGATTGTGAACAACATGTCCTTTTGCATAGAGAAGTGCTAATCCTACACATAGTATGTAGAGTTAGGTTGTGAAAGCATAGAAGTTATGTTTTTGTTTTTTTTTTAATTAAAAAATTAATTAAAGCCCAAATTTAATTGAAAATGATCTCGACAATATAAAGCATACAACGGTTCGTAATTAATTGCCTTTTAAAAGCCGTTGTTTTGTTTCAGAGTTCAAATGGCAGACGATCCCGAGAAAGAAGTTGAACACCCAGAGGAAGAGGAAGAAAGCAGCAACTATAAACCACCTCCGGAGAAGTCGTTACAAGAAATCGTAGCTGCAGACGAAAACGATGAAAGTCTACGGAAATACAAGGAAGCTCTGTTAGGTCAGGCTGTTGCAGAAGCTGTTGTATTAGGTAAGGCAGAGTTGTGAAGATGTTGTCTGACAGTTCGTATTGGAATTGGTCAGTATCAGATCTCGACATAAGCAGTATCGATGCATTATCGGTTTGCAAAGCAGTTTTTATTACGCGTCGCAACTTCGCAAGGCTGCATCACGAAATGGCAAGCTACTCCGCTTTGTACTCTTTCTTGCTTCAGACTGTGTTCGCAGCAACTGTTTTACCAATAATTGGAAACAGCGAGTGATTAGGCCTAGCTTGGGCTATATGGTTTTCATTTCGTTTAAACTGGAAAATAAGCACAGAGCGTAGTTTTCTAGATAGCAGTTACTTTCTCTCCTTCCAACTTCCAAAGTCCATATCTCTCAGGCTAGCGGAATTCCCAACGATGCGCAACGATTGTGCAAAACTGGCACAAATGTCTTGGAAGTTGTAACAATTTTAATTTTGCTGTCTGAAAATATTATACAATGTATAGGTCCGTCTATTCAACATTATTAAAATTAAAAAAAACTTAAATTTAACAAAAATAAAACACAGTAAAAACATGTGTTAGCCCTTTTTATTTTTGTAAATAAAACAAAAACTGCTACAGTAATCAAACTTTCGACTCGGTTATAAAAGTTTAATTTTGCGGCGCTGTTTTGCTAATCAATTATTTTGGGTTAAGTCGAGCCATGTGATCATCGATTTGTTATTTATCGTTAGTTTAACTTTTTTCCAATGCCCATACCTGCTTTCCTCTTCCGAAAACAACAAGCAATTAGTACCACCACAGAAAATTTAACGTAAACATTAGTGTGCTTTCCTGTGGTGGTAATTGTGTATCATTTTTGGAAGATGTCTTTTAAATACCCTTGTTATCCGCATCCATTAAGACACAACAAACCTATCTGTATAATTACTGCAGCAGAAAGCTCCGGTGTGGACTTTTCAATCAAGTCGATCATGGTGGTCATTTTGCAGAAAGAAAACACAATTTTGTTCTGTAATTTTGCTGCAGTGCTGCATGTATTGGACATCTCTCTTTTAGTGTTAAATGCGTCCATGCAGGAACAAAAGAGGTGCTAACTCTGCTGTAGAAACAAGATGGCCACTTCCTACTGATAGCAGTTTTGATTACGTAATAAAAACACAGCCATGTGTTTGTAGGTGTGGTGGGTTTGACTGAAATTACAAAGCTACAAGCACAATAAGTAATTCAAACGTAGCTAGAAAATTTCCATTTATACGTTTTAACCCATAACCGCCTAGATACGAGCGTACGCCTTCAACGTATAACAACGAAAAACTAAGTCCCAGCGCGAGCTTTGTGAGTGGTCCCCGGGGACCCCGAGTAAAGCGGGCAGTCACAGCCCATTGGTCAGCGTCGTCAGCTCCAAACCAAGAGAATGCTGGTTCGAATCCGAGAACCGACCCAAAGGGTCTGAATGATCAATAAAACCTTGATGGTAGGGCTTTTCTCACGATTTGAGCAAATACGCAGTACAGTATAACCTCGTTAATAAGAACTCGGATAACAAGAATTCCCACTTAAAAAGAACTTTTTTCAAGATTTTGGTTGGTCAGCTACTCAGTCAACACTAAATATATATGGCTATAACAAACTCTTAATACGTTTGTACGGTTAAGACGAACAAATATTTACAATTCCAGCTTATTTTTACGAATTTGCTGTTCGTAACGCTCCCCCCCCCCCCCCCCAATTTGGTTTCGTTCCACGCATAACATCGATCGCTATTCGACTGCCATCTTAGGAAATAACAAGAGTTTCGTCAGTTTGCGCAGCGCGATGGCCAAGGATGAATGAAAAAAATACAGTACACTATACTGGTAGGGTACATTATTTTAAAGCTGCAGTTCAATTTCTCTCGTCCGTTTAATAAGAACATTTTTAGCAGTCCCCTTAAAGTTCGTATTAAAGAGGTTTTACTAGGTCTCCTGGAGATGGCAGTGGCCATGTTTTTGAAGCCCAGTTGGTATCTTTGTGCGTACTAATCTGCCAGAGGACTGCTTCGTTAGGTCATCTAGTACTAGTGACATGTTCATGACTTGGGCATTATTTTAACAAACTGCTGCAAGGAACAGAATCTCATGGTTATTTTTGACTGCACGTATACTACATTTTACTTTTTTAAACTAGATAACAAGTTTTGTTTTCGTCATCTGTGCTTTCCTAGCTCGTAACTACTAAACCAATAACAATATTTCACTGATTGAATTATTTATTTATTTATGTAAATTGCCATACACAAGGTACAATGTTTGAGTAAAATATAAATAAGTGGTGAGGGAAAACTGTTTAGGCCACGCAAAAAAATTGTTTGGTTTACGGGCGAGGTTGCAAATTGAAGCACCAGGCAACCAGGCATTTTATTTTTTTTATTTTATTGAACTAACCACATTTCTTTGACATGTACCTAGCTCAAAGCTGAAAGAATACAGTAAAACCTCTTTAACCCTTTAAGGACGGGTGCGCCCGAATGCGCCCGCTGTATAATCATTGTTTACAGCTCTTCTACAAGTCGTATCGAAAACTTCCAGCCAATTATAGTAAAATTTAAACTGGGACATGAAAGCCAGACCATTAAGGATAAAAATGACGCATGTTTCATTCCCTTACCTCAACTGGGTGAGAAGCTGCGATTTTTTTTCTACAAGTCAGTTATAAGTTCTTAGCGCACAGTCAGTCCTTAAAGGGTTAATACGAACTTTAAGGGGACGGCTAAAAATGTTCTTATTAACCGTAGTTCTTATTAAACGGACGAGAGAAATTGGACTGCAACTTAAAAAAAAATGTAGCCTACCGGTATACGGTATTTTCTTTTCATTCGTCCTTGAACTTCGCGTTTGCGCAAACGGACAAACTCTTTATCACTTCCCAATATGGAGTCAATTAGCGATTGATGTTTTGCGTGAAACGAAACGAAATTCAAGGGGGAAGAAAAAGAAACCGTTACGAACAGCAAATTCGTAAAAATAAGCTAGAATTGTAAATATTTGTTCGTCTTATCCGTACTTTCGTATTAACAGAGTTCGTTATAGCCGTATATATTTAGTGCTGACTGAGTAGCTGACCAACCAAAATCTTGAAAAAAGTTCTTATTAAGCGGGAATTCTTCTTATCCGAGTTCTTATTAACGAGGTTATACTGTATGAAGTCAGGCTAAAAAAATATAATATTGTTAAATATGTTATTTATGTCATCTAACATTCAAAGTTTTTTAGTTTTTGTCGAATAACTTCTTAGTGGTATGAGCTGGAGGTTTGAAATTGCCACCATTGGAAAGCTCATTTCGAGGCGGTTAAAATGGTGTACTGGAATGTCAAAAACGGTCAATATTTGGCAAAAATGTGATTTTTAGCGGGTGAACCAAGTTTCAAATAAAAAGTTTTGACTCGCGATAATTTAAAGCACCCGCACGCGCCTGTAAACCAAACAATTAACTTTGCATGGCCTTAGGTATAACCATACTCACAGGGGAAGTAAATAAGAGCAGCAGACTGTTTTCAATACCTTGCTGCAGATACCTTAGGTCCATTGGTGACTTTGCTTCACGCCAACCTCCAAGTGCCGACAGTCCTTTCGCAACAGCAGCACCTCGCTTGAAAATTTCTAAAATAGACCCCCGCTTGCAGCACAGTTAGACTAAACTCACGTAAATGTATCATATTATCATGTGTCACAATGAAGTTGTTATTAAAGTTACAATTAATTGGAGATAATTTGTCTTTTACTTTTAGAACCTGATAATCCAAAGAAAGTTTTGGTAAGAAGATTAGCACTGGTCGTTGCTGGAAGACCGGACGTCCTATTGGATTTAACTGGTGAGAAGGTGTAGCCTACATCTTACAACTTTTGCCACTGTGTTAAATTAATAAGGATCTACAGATTTGTGTCAGCTGTTTTCTGTTTACCTGTTTTACTGTAGTTTCCAGTACCTGTTTACCAGTAATTTCTTTATGCCCTCTCCTGTCCCTTAAAAATCTTCTTTTCTAATTGCCGGTTGGAAAATATCCACTACCTGTAAATTTAATTGCATTCAGTTCCTGAGTGCTCGTTACCCTGGAGAAATCAAAACTCTCTAGATACGCCCAACTCAGACACCCAACTGCGCATGCGCGGGTCCAGCGCGCGCAGGCCCTCCATAAATGGTGTTACGGCGATAGCCAGTCATCTCTTTTCCTCTAGTTCCCGCTGCGTCAACATCGTTATCCGAAGACCATTCGCCCGCTACATGACGAAGACTGCATTTCGTCACGTACGCCTTGCTTTTGGCTCCTCTGGTCTTGAAAACGCAAGCCGAAGCGGATTCTCCGCTATTGAACGATCATCGCCTGAACACGTTTGCCACGGATCACGTTCGGTTCACAAGCAACTAAAGAATGAAGCGTTCGCACGTTCGTCACATCCTCCTTGTAGCAACACATTCGCCCTGAAGCCGACGTTCACTGCAATCCATCATCAATCCCAGCTCTCGAGCCCACAAGCCTCCACGTTCGTTATGTTCATCTCGTTCGCTTTGAGTCTGTCTCCTCTTATTTTGCGAACGTAAACTAAAGTGGACTCCCCGCCATTGAACGATCGCCCCTTGGACACGCTCGCCATGGATCACGTTTGCCTCGCAAGCATCTGATGAAAGAAGCGTTCGCACGTTCGTCACTTTCGCCTCATCGCAACACGTTCGCAATGAAGCCGACGTTCGCTACAATCCATCATGGCCATCCAGCCCGCAAGCCTTCACGTCCGTTAGGTTCGTCTCGTTCGCTTGAATCTGTCTCCTCTTATTTTAAGAACGCAAGCTTATTTGAACTCTCCGCCATTGTATGATCATTCCCTGGACACGCTCTCACGTTCGTCACGTTCGCCTCATCGCAACATGTTCGCATTGAAGCCGTCGTTCGCTGCAATCCATCATGGCTGCCCAGCCAACAAGCCTTCACGTTGTTACGTTCGTTCGTTCACCTTGAATCTGTCTCCTGTTATCTTACTTCGTCGGACCCTAACCAATGACATCGCAAGTTCACCCGGACATGCACCTGTCGTTCGTCACGGAACTTGCCCGCCACGTTCGCCTAGGAAGAATTCTGTTTGTTGAATGCTCATATCGGCCCCCAGCCGCATGCCTACAGGTCTCCACTTCATGGTCTTGCCCACACCCCGTCTCGTTCGCACGTTCGCACGTTCGTCACGCAACTGTGCGCTCGTCTGCATCACGTTCGCCCTGAAGACCAACGCTCGCTGTAACCCATCATCAGTGTCTGCAGCAAAGCATCTTTCCACCACTCTCACATCCTTGTGAACAAGCCAAGCTCTCATCCAGTCGTTCATTTGAAGCCTCCCAGTACACGTTCATAGACATATTAACGCTGCAAGCCGAAGCGGACTCCTGCCATTGAACGGCTGTCGACCGACGTTCGTCTCGTTTACACTGAAGAATGAAGCATTCGCACGTTCGTCCCACGCAACAGGTTCCTCTTGAAGCCAAAGTTCGCCTCGTATCCATCTGAACTTCTCGTCCCACAAGCTCCAATTCGGAAAACCCAAGCACCGTGATCACGCCTTCCCGTCTTGACCAGTGACGTCTGCAGCACATCCTCCTTCCACTGTTCCCCAATCTTATGTGGACATGCCATGCATTCATCTCGATGTTCACCTGTAGCTGCAACGCACACGTGTGTCAAGCTCCCTTCCCTTAACCATCCCCGGCTTCGCATCTCAACCATCAAATTATGAATTGCCGCCTCCTGAAATCCATCTGCAATGGGTCAAGCCACATGGATTGTGCTGACAAGACCAGCCTGCAACCCTGTTCCTTCACGAACATTTGTAGCACGTAACCTCTTCGCCATTACTGTCCCACGTTCGCCTCACTTTCTCTACGTTCGCCGTTCATCACGTTCGCCAAGCAACTTGCAACCTCGACCTCTTGTGTGTCGCATTGACTCCACGCTCGTTGTCATACAACACGTTCTCCTAAAGCAACATTCATTGAAGCTTCTGGCCCTTAAACCGCAAGCCTTTGCCGAGAAATCAAAGCATCGAAATCCTGCCCCATCTGCCTGTCGAGTTGGCTTCGCATGTGTTCGTCTGCACGCATCTTGTTCGCCATTGCCGTCCCATATTCGTCGTTCGTTAATCAACACGCTGGCCCCCTTCCCGATTCGCCTTGAAGGCCAACGTTTGTTGAAGCCTGCCTCATGCCCATCGATCACACTTTTTTTTCTCACATACGAAAATGCTCGTCTGCTAATGCAAACCTCATCCTTCACTCCAGTTTATGCCGCTCTTCCGGCACGTGTCATCAAAGCCTCCTTTTGCGACCATACGTGTTCGCATCACCACCACGTCAATATCATGCTATGAGCCCAAACATTCGTCAGTGCCCTCACCTGAAGAAGATTTTCACAACTTTGCTCTCGTTCATCCTTGAAATGCAGTCCTAATCCAGACGAAATACACCACTGCTTACTAATCTATCCCATTATTGTAACACAGTGAGGATGATTCTGCGATGGAGAAATGAAGATTCTACCAGAGAACTTGTTCTCGCCTGGAGAATCTAAGTTCTCCGAGTTGAATTCGACGAAACTGTGCTACAAACACAGCCCGCCCGCCTCCCTGCACGGAATCGAGCATTCACGGCAAGGACTCGAGCAGGGTAGGGGGACGTGGGATAGAGACGGAAGTGCCGTAATTTTTGCGTAAATGACTGCATTTATGAGCTAAAAACGCGCCGTAGGCATAGGGGAAGATCCAATTATTGTAACACAGTTTCGTCGGATTCGACTCAGTTCAAATGGTGACGGTTAACATCCGTTCCATGCTGCCATAGCTCGGCTCACAGAGGTCTCACGGACTTGTGGTTGGGCTTAAAATATGCGTACGGACCAGGGGTACCCTGACACAGAGTTTCATGATGATTAGACGAGAGAACTTAGATTCTCCAGGCGAGAACAAGTTCTCTGGGAGAATCTTCATACTTCGGAGAAGAATTCTAAAATTCGCAGTTAATGTAGGAGGGCCGGCAAAATGGGCTTTTTTAAAGCATAAACGTATGTAATTTTTCAAAAAATATTGCATTAAATAATGTATGCTGAAATCATTTTTACTGCTATCCTAAAATACTTATCTGTATTTTATGCTTTCCATGTTTGGAAATGCTATTCGTCCCAACCTTAATCTTTATGCCCTCCTGGTTCATGTCCCAGCACTCCCTGGAGCCCATGGCCACAACGCCCGAGCTCCGCAACTCCCTCTAATAGTTTGTTTGGGACGCGAAATATTGCCAAGGGAAGATGGACTCCAAGTGTGGAAAAAGACTCAACCCTATTGACCCTCACGAACTCTGCAGAGTGTGCAGGGTGTGTGATTTCATTAGCTTTCTGTGCGAAATTTGTGGGACTACGAGCAGCAATCTAATAATGGAGGTTCAGGCAACGTGGGCCCGGTCGGACCAACGTAAAACGCAACGGAAAGCACAAGAAGCCAGAGCAGCTGCGCTAGCTGCTGGTAGATGTGAATTTGATGCAGATTTCCGACGGTTCGTATTCTACTGGGGCGTCGGAAAGACTGGAAAATTCGAGTGTACACGAACAAGTGATTGAAGAAATCGATGTGGGCGAATCGATTAGACAGTCAGTGGCACTGGACTGCAAACGCATGGAAGCTAACCGGGACGCAATAATCACCAAAAAAGTTTTATCGACTTAGACCAGTATTTTGGTGACGCCACAGAGTTTAGAGAAAAACTCAGCCTGTTAACAACCGTGCCTACAAAGCAAGCGGCGGTTCCTTTGTCTACCGATCGAGGATGCGACACCGGAAACAAAGACACGTCGGGATCGCACACGCCTCAATCGACACCCCGTAGAAAGGATAACAACAAACGTAAGTCTTTCGATGTTGATGTGTTGCCTAAGTGACGTAGGCTTGCATTTAATAATCAAGTGTCGGGTGCGGCTTGCTTGGGTCGCCCCCAATTAGCAGCCCCCCATGCACAAACTCTTGTCGCATAGCGACACGGGCGGCCACACTCACCGTGTTTCCGACGCCACAGGAACGGAAGTGTCGGCGACAGGCCGGTCAGATAACGCTCGACAACCACGAGTCGCATCGGACACGCAGTCGCAGGCCGACAACCATGACATGTCGCGTGGCGACACACACGTGCAGTAGTTTCCCAACAATAATTACCAGTTGAGTGACAATTACCAGGGTGACGGAGGCGGCAATTCGCTTATGACACCGTGGCAATGGGGGAATTATGACGGAGGCAATCGTCATTGGCGTCGTGCGCAGGGACATAACGATTATTCTTTGTGTGATAATAGTAGCTGGGATGGCAGGATCACCCCCAGTGGCAGCCATATCCAGGCTGGTCGGGTGGAGCATGGAACCCTCCTCCCCCAACGCAACGACGATGTTCTTGTACAACACCGAGTGCAACATTAACGAGTGACATAGTGACAGTGCCTTATGTGCGACAGTCGGTTAATAGTGTGGATCAACAACCAGTCCAGGATCCGGCAAAAGAGGAGGAGTTGGAGGCAATAGAGTGGGCATGGGTTGTGGAAGAGGTAAACTCATCACTCCCGGAGGTTTCACCCAAAATCGTTCCTGCCTTCCCTGCGGTCGGCGAACCGCCAGCCTTCTCATTCGCTAACCACGATCGAGTGAGAAAGGAACCAAAGAACCTACCCCAATCGCAAATTCTATTTCGTCAGCTTCTTGTGAATGGTGGTGTTTTACGTGAAAAGGACCTCTCTAAGGGGTCGTTTTTCTTTTCCACCAACAATGCTGATGCTCCTAAAGTGCGGCGATACAAAACATTCGACGAAACTGATTATGTTCGTACAACATGCAGTATGGACATGGACTCGGCACTACGAAACCCACTGCTATTATTACGAGTTTAACCCAATACGAAGAGGAGGAAAAAATTCTGAGGGCTAGCCTTAGGGCCAATTCGACTGCGGAACTTACCTATTCTGCAGCGAACGCTAAATTCAGATCCTTCTTAGTACTTCCATATGAATCACGTGATATCAAAGAAGTTGAGCGGGCCGTCAAGCTTGTGGGTAAAGCTTCTGACTTCCAGTCGGACGCCATTAACTGGGGTACACGGTCCTTATTTAACTCAGTCTTACATAGAAGAGACGCGTACCTGAGCGGGGCACATAACTGGATGTGTAAAGATACACTGAAAAAATCTGAGACTCCTACCGATTCATTAGACTCAGTACTTATTCAATGGTCAATTGCTCGCGATTGCCCCGGAAGTGCATGATATGGTGAAGGCACCCCCCCCCACCCCAAGCACCCCACGCCAGAAAGGAGGTGGACAGGGAAGAGTCACCTCGAACCAATGGCCGTTTCGTGGAGGGGGACAGGGGCATCCCCCCCCATCCCAAGAGGCACAAGTGCGGGCCCAAAACCCCGGAGCCAACCCCGAGAGAATCAAAGTTACCCCAGAGGTCAAGGTAACGGGCATGTTCCCACGTTCACTTAGGAAACCCAAAACCCAAAGATGATTTGGACTTTCGGTGCCCCCCCCCCCATGGCCCGGTGGGAGGGAGGGTACAAAGACATTGGAGAGAGTGGAAAAAAATGGCAGTGGACAAGTTCGTGTTAGACGTGCGTTTCGGGTATATCCCGTTGTTCGAGCGGCTACCTCCACTAGTACACCACCCGCCAGTCTGGCTCAGGAACCGCCCAGAGCCACCGGTGTACGTGGAAGAGATACAAGAGCTACTCCGGAAAGAATCAATCGAGAGAGCGCCAGTGAACCCCGGGATTCGTCAGTCTGGCACGGGTAATCCCCAAGAATGGAGGCGGCAGACGCCTCATATTCAACTTGCAACAGCTCAACGCGTACATCCTCAATAGCCACTTCAAGATGGACACGTTGAAATCGATCCGGGAAGCTCTCAAGGTAGGGGATTTCACGACTTCTATTTCTCCTCCTCGTCTGTACCACTATCCGCCGCTCGGGACGAGGGATCGCTGATCCCCGTTTTCCCGACCACCATCCTTGCTCGTGCTGCGACCTCTTGGCTATTAAACCTATCCGGTCCCCTGCCGTCCTCTGCCTTTCGGCCACCTTGGATTCCATCCGTCGTCACTCTGCGCCCGCCTTGAGGCAGGCCACTCCCCTCACGGACACTTCCACCTTTTCTTCTCTTGCCGCCACGTGTTCACTTCGTTGGGACGCTGTGCTTACCATCCGCTTCTAGCACTAGCTTCCGCAACGTCCGCCTCCGCTTCGTGATGCCGCGAGCAAAGGGGGCGCAAGGGATATCCTCCCCCCTTCCTCGCCATCCGGCCTCGCCGGTCCCGGCTACTTGCCTGGGCCCTCCACACGCTGCCGTCCCTCGGAACGACCGTTCCTTGTTATTGGCCGACGACCTCTCGTCTGTGTTGCGTATGGGCAGTGTGTGTCTCTGTTCAGCCCAGCGCCGATCCTCGTGGCATGCATGGCATTCCTTGGGATGGGCTGTCTCATTGCCTTATATCAGTATTCACAAAAAAAAAAAAACGAGTTCCTCATCCGCGGCTTTCCACTGCGCACCGCTTCTGCGCAGCCCCTTTTTGGTTGAGCCTTTTCACCGTTCGCTGTCGGATTACGCCTTCCTTCCCTCCAGCATTGGATGCTGTTGTTACTTAAAGGGGTATGGTATCCCTCCGCATCCTCACCGCCTGCGCATCCTACCGCGTAGCCCTCTTTCTGATATATATTCTGACAATGCAGTCCGCTCGTCTTTCCTCGACTTTCGTCCTATGCAGCTGTGCTATACCCTGCTTCTCAACTGATCCAATCCTTGTGTCCGTCCTCCAGCATACCTCCGTCCTCTTCACGGATCCACCGGTCCTTAGGACCAGCTACTTTCACTATCCATTCCCGGTTTCCTCTGCTCTGCCCTTAGGAGCGGATAGACAGAACCGATCCAGCCTCAGACTAGGATGCTTATATTTTCACAAGAGTTCCACCGCCGGTTGGACATTATTCCGTCCGTCGCTCCTCTCCATCTTCTTCTCGTCCGCCGGTCCTCCAGGCCAGCGATCCTCGTCTCCTCTATGATCCACCCTCATCCGCTTCTGCAGGATGCCGTCCAAGATTCTAACGGTAGAGGTTCCACTCCCGGCCATGCCTTCCACAGTCCTTGGATCCGTAGGCCGGAGGGCCACTCCATCTTCCCCTAGGATCGGGATACTTTCTCCTGCCTCGGTAACACATCGTCGGTCCGGACGCATCCCTACTCACCGATCCTCTGCTGTTCGACAACCACTCAATCTGCCATCCGCTATCTTCCCAGCGTTAATACCCTCTTTTCCTTTCGAAACACCCAGGGGCGCTTTCGTAGGGACCGATCCGCCTCGGGTCGTATCCCGTACATTTTGCAGGCACCATCCTCTTGTCATTCATCTTCTTCGTCAGCTAGTCCTTCGATCCTCAGACGTACGCTCCGCCGTCCGCCTCTGTCCTTACCATCACCAGCCTTCGCTGTTCCTCTTGGATCATCGGCCAGCCTTCACCTACCTTTCATCCGCCAAAGCTTCGATTCCTAACCAACGAACAGACAAGGTCCGTCACCAACGTGCTACAGCTGCCACATCCGCTGCTGGATCTCGGTCCTCCTCCTCCAACACGATCACTTCAACCAAGACATCCTCAAACAACCATTGATCCGCTTCACCTTCGATCCGAGGCAATGACTCTGCCGTCCGTCCTACCATGAGACCGAGGATACGATCCTCACTGAGACCCTCCACTATGCCTTCCAGATCATCCTACAGACCACCTGCCACACTCTCTCTAACGGACAACACCTCAAGCGGCCTCGCAAGGCATCAGAGGCCACCCTCCGATTCCTACGGTGCCAGCAGTAATTCCAAGCCCCCCTCCACTTGCTCCCTTCCGTCACAGACTATCCTCCGCGGAACACTTTCCAGGGGATTACACCTTTCCCCTACTCAGATGGAGAGCTTACAGTTCGACGTTGTCTTTGTTCAACAATTTATACAGCAATTCTCCTCTGGCTATACCAACCTTCGACCATCCGTGGCAGGCCTACCACTCCTCCATCAATCTGCGGCCGCAACGGGTACTCTTCTGGCAGAGAATTGCCTTCTTCGCACAACTGGTGAGGCCTTGACCAACGAGCTAGAAGTCGTGAACCAAAAAATATCACTCCCAGCATCTCAACTATGTTCTCCTCAAGGCACGCTGTCCTTGGGTCTCGCCAATCCCCTCCTCGCCGCCGTAACGTACTTCTTATTATACGCGTCCGCCGGCCCGGCACCTCCATTCTGCGCCCTCCACGTTAGGGATACCTCCTTCCCCACGATCATCTGCTCGTGAAACACCGACACCATCTCTGACTTCACTTCACCGGGCGGCCCCGTCGCCATTTCAAGATCCATCCGCGACTACGCCATCCGGCCCAATGAAGCCACTAGAACCTAACACACCTCCGCTCCCACCTGCGGATCTCCCTGTCAACGCCTCCACGGGGCCTACATCCCACTTACCAGCAGCCACCAGCAGCGTCGTCCCACCAACTGGTGACCCGTATACCGTGGTTTTATCCTCACCCTCCGTATCCTCCATACCGTAGCCATCCCCTACAACAGACACATCCCAGGCCCTCCCTTCGGGGCCTCGTCCTCTATCCTCAGCAGCACTCCGACGACAGTCCATCGTTCCAACCTTGCTGACCTTCTCACGTTAATCCGTATGGCATTACGATGACGCTCCCAACCTCTTCCTTGCCTTCTATGGCATTCACTGCAATACTAAGACGACGGAGGGTGACAGCCCATGCTCCCCTTGTCGTTCCAAGGTAACGAGAGTGGCCTTCGGATTCTGCACAGCACCAGACTAATTCTGGCTCTACCTTCAGATCTTGGCCATTCGTCTATCCTCCGGTCTCCAGTGAGACGCCCACTCATGACCGAACTGACTGTCATGTGCATCCGTCTCGCCCAAACTTTTGTATCCTTCTTACCCAATGACCTCTTGAACGTCGCAACACATTTCATTGCGCTTCCATCCTCTCGGATGCGGCTCTCTCTACCTTTAGCGTCTCTCCCTCAGTATCCTTCGGGATCAACCTCAGCCGCCACGCTACTTGGCAGTTCTCTACTCCGCATGAAGCAAGGACCCTTTCTTCTCTAGCCGCCACGCTGTTCACTTCGTTGAAACGCTGTGCTTCCCTCCGATTCTGGCATAGCCTCCGCAGCCTCTGCTTCGGGATACAGCGAGCACATGCAATGGGATTCTTCCCCCCCTCCCCCCCCCTTCCTCGCCGCCCGGCCTCATCAGTCTCGGCTGCTTGTCTGACACCTCCACCCTCCGCCTCCGCCCTCCGCAGGCTGCCATCCCTCGGAACGACCGTTCCTTGTTTTTGACAAGCTCACGTCTGCGTTGCGTATGGGCAAGGATTAGGTCGGTTCAGCTTGACGCCGTTCCTCGTCCTCAGTCCGCTCCCCCAGGAGCTGCCTCTGCGCAGCTTTTCTTGGGATGGACTGCTTCGTTGCCTCCTGTCGGCTTTCGCCTCTCTTCCCTTCGGCATTGGACGCTGTTTTCTTTGGGGAGGATACTATATCCCTCCGTCTATGCATCCTGTTGTGCAGCCTCCAAGAAATATCCACCATGGTTGGATCATCTCTTCTACACTCCTCGCCTACGTGCCGCCGATCTACATCCTACCTTCCAGCATCCGCTCTGCCGTTCCGGCCACCCAACCTTCGACTTCCCATAAGATAAGAGGATTCATTTTCTCAAATTTGATCTCTTATTCTTGTCCCCACATGTTAGACCTCTGCATGCGATGACGCTTACAAAAAAAAAAAAAAAAAAAACATTTCCGTAACTCCCGATCTCACTCATATCCGTAGCGGACGGGATATGATCCTTATATCCGCCTCCGCCATCCACTGTCGATCATCCTCCGCTCTCGAGTGAACGTGGTCGGGATAGCAGACTGGTCTTCATAATGGCACTCTGTGCCTGGGGCAGCCGTCTCGTACCGCGGGGAAACAGCCTTGGGCAGCAATAGGATCCTCAACGAGTGAACCTAGCCCCCCTCCGGGTGACAAAGTGTGCTAGTGTAAATAAGGTAATGTATATTTCCGTCGGCTATAAAAAGAGTAAAATTGCAGGGCCTGCACCTGCTTAATTTTAGTGTTTATTGTCTAACCGAAAATATACATTACCTTCATTCCCGCCCACCATGAGCTAGGTTCTGGAGGAGAAATGATGGTAACCGCAGCTGCGCAAGGGTTTATATGGACAAGCACGACGCATGCGCGGTAGTGTACGAGCCAGGCAGGTTAGGCAACTTCAACTTCTAGGGGATACAATAAGCTCAAAGGGTGAAACTGCTAGTGTAAATAAGGTAATGTATATTTTCGGTTAGGCAATAAGAACTAAAATTAAGCAGGTGCAGGCCCTGCAATTTTAGTCTTTTTACTCCTAAAAATAGTTTTTACTTATCCTAAAATACTTACCTTGAGGGACCCTCCCGCCTCCCACGTCGAACCACCTTTAGAGATGGGGAGACAAACTATGAGGTAGTTGCGGAGCTCGGGCGTTGTGGTCAGGGAGCGCTGGGACATGAACCAGGAGAGCATAAAGTTTTAGGTTGGAACGAATAGCATTTCCAAACATGGAAAGCATAAAATACAGGTAAGTATTTTAGGATAAGTAAAAACTATTTTTAGGGGTAAAACCCCATTTTAACGATGAAAGCAGTTTTACTACAAAGGCTGAACCAGATGACATTGACTTGGTAACAGTTACCCAGTTATCACATTTACTCATGTTATGTCGAGGGGTTCCTTATTTTTACCTACTTTTTAGTGAAAAATTCTTTACTTTTCCTTATTTATGACTTAACAAAATTCCTTATTTCCTACTTTTTACCCCGTAAAATCCGCTACGGCCCCTGGGTTTTGCTGATGACTTGGAACAATTTTTTAGTGTTCTCAAAACACGCACAAATTTCAAAGTTCAAGGAAGAAACTCGAGTCTTTCTTCGCGAATTTTCGACAGTCCTAACACTGGGGGATGTAAACACGGTCGACAACTTGAACTTTGAAATTTGTGCGTATTTTGTAAGTTTGTAAGAATGTTAAAGAACTTTCAAAGTAAAAATTCCGAATTTTTAGTGATGCGTTTTGACTACAAGTTATATTATAATGAACATCAACCAAAGTATTTGTACCATAACGTCGGTTTTTCGTTTGGTCTGTGCATCAGTTTGAAGTTCTTTTAACAAATTCTGTGCGACTTTCATTACCTTAACACTTTCGCAACGCTGGACGTACTGGTACGTCCAACACAAGTGTTAAAGATTGATGAAGGATGTACTGGTACGTCCTTGAATTTGTTTTAACTGCTACATCAAGCCTACCAGTGCGTCCATTGTCAATGACACACAGCGTGTAATTTGATGTGTTTAGTGTCAATTTCTGTCTCTAGAGGCCACCACCATACAGTACAACAGCTGCAAAGCTGCACCTGAGTTTGGCTGTCTTACCTATCTAGAGTCTTGGTACAAAGATGGCTGCCATGCACTTTTTAGTATTTTGTTATTTTACAATTTTCTTTTATTTATAAAAAATATTTAAAACCAATTAATCACAAAATCATTGGTGCCATTAAAAAGTTTGTACTTTTATGTGAAAATTTAAAAAATAAAAATGTTAAAAATAAATTTGGAACGATTGTTCACGATTTTTGTGTAACAGTCAAAATCGGTCAGTTGCCTGTGACATTTGACATTTTTTTGGTCAGGAGCGAAAGTGTTAAGCCTGGTACCGATACGTATCGGTAAGTTGGCAGATATTCAATGTATCTGTCGAATCGGTATTTGGTAGTGATTCTTTAGGTAACATTGAATCGGATAGAGAACTGTCTGCTGACTCACAAACTTGAAAATGAAAGCACAACACGAAATCGCATCCTGAACGAAATCAGTTTTGGTATCGAGAACTTGATGTTACCTTTGTTCAGGCTACCACTATTCCAAATATTAACGCTCACCGGGAAGCCTCATCTTCAATGAAATTGGTATCTGCACCTCTTTCGGTAAAAGATATCACACAATGTCGCATTATACTACATCGATATAAGTGGTATCACCCCCTGTGATCATTCTTGTATTGTCTTGTAACTTCTGAATAGTAAGAGATAGCCATTTGAGGTTTGAACCATTGGAAAAATGGTGGGAAAAAAAACCTGCAAAATGTGTATTCGAATGTTAAAATCAGTCGACAAGAAGTGAAAATATCTTCGGTTTGGTACGTTACCAATTTTGGGTTTTATGAGCGATCCCAATTTCTTCGAAGACTGCTAGTATCGGTAAACTCTGGATCGGCCCATTCACAGAAGTGGATTGTGCCAATCCGATAACGATACTGGCATCGGTATCGAAACAGCCCTAGTATTCTACATCATGATATTTTTAACACACATTTACCGCTAAAGTAAAAACGGTCACTCCTTCGACAACTGGCCTCATAGAGTCGTGACTCGGCAGGTGTGTTGGAAACTGTATGTAGAATTATCTTGTAGGTTCTTCCTTTATGCCGATCCTGGTTCAGTTCTATATTCCGTTGTTGTTTGCTTGTGGTTCACTTCTTTATTAATTATTTTCCTTGGTAATTTACAGGTGACTTGACACAGCTTAAGAAACAAGAGTTCATCATTAAAGAAGGTGTCCAGTACCGAATAAGAATAGACTTCCATGTACAAAAAGAAATTGTGACTGGGCTTAAGTATGTGCAAAAAACGTATAGGAAAGGGATTCAAGGTAACAATAGCAGCCAAACATTACGTAGTAAGGCTGTACCGATCAGCATTTTCTGCCGAACAGATTCCGATTCGATCAGCCACAAATTGATTGGTATCCCGATCCGATTTAACCGAACTGATCACTTGATTAAAAAAAATTTTTTTTTCTGGTGTACACAAACTTGTAGGCTAACGCAAACATTGGAATACAATTTTTTTACCCAAATAAAAGTAAATATTTGTCTAATTTAAAAATGTCACATCGCCTACTTTGAAAATTCGAGTCCATGTTTACGTTTTTTTACGCTTAAGATTTCAAAGTAAAGGATATTTACCGTTCCAATATCCTTGCAAATTTTCGAGAGTCAGCTTTTCTGGAGTTGGATGGGCTCAGAACGACTGTCTTCATCAGGCTACCACATCACCGCTTACTTCGTCGTGATCGTTCGTCTCGTTCGATCGTCTCGAACAATCACGATGAAGTAAGCGGTGATGTGGTAGCCGGATGAAGACAGTCGTTCTGAGCCCCTCTAACTCCAGAAAAACTAATTGTCGAAAATTTGCAAGGATATTGGAACGGTAAATATCCTTTACTTTGAAATCTAAGCGTAAAAAAACGTAAACATAAATATTTGTCCATTATTAACCTTAGCCTACACAATGTGAACCATGTAGGCCTAGCCTAAATTAAAACAAAGGGCAAAAAAACGTGTGGTGAAACAAAATTTATTTAATGTCAAGGTTCTGGAAAAAAATCGAAATCTGTTGGTTTTTGTTTGCCGAACTGATTTCTGCCGATCAGCACAAAATCTGCCAAAATCTGTTCGGTAGTTTTATTACGTAGTAATTAATTTGAAAGGTATATTGAATGTATTGGTTTAATGAGCAGCGTAAGCCTAGATTGACAAAGTACATAGGTTTACTTTTATCAAACAATATTGCTAAGTTAATAGGTTTTAAGTGCACCAGATTTAGGGACCCGTACTTTCTCTATATTTTTAAGCAAAATTTTGCGATAACATTTGTTGCGAGAATTTTTAAAATGTGTGGTGGAAAGGGTAATTTTGCGATACAACATATTGCAACAGCAAAAAAACGTCAGAAAATAGCCTAAAATAGGCCTCGTAAGTGGTGAACAATACGAATAAAGTTTTAAAAATTTAAATTCAACTTTCCACATCGAAACAGCTGCCATTAACAAACAGAAGGCATTATTTTACTACAAAGTTAATAAAATTTTGATGAAAAGTAATATTTATTTGGGCAAAAATTGCAAATTTTGCTATTGCAAATTTAATTTTTGGGTTCAGCAAACTGCATACACCTCCCCAATTGAAAAATGGGGTCAAAATTCTTATTAGTAAACAAGCTGCGAATTTGAGATTTCGTAAATCGCAGAAAGTAAGGGTCCGTAGCGATACTGGATTAATTATCAGATGAATTTTTGGCTCAAGTAAAATTCTTAAGTTAAAGGCCACAGAAAAATAAAGTTAGTTCTCGGGTAATTGTTTTCCCCTATATAAGCTATCCTGTCAGTAGGTGCAGTAAAAATTAGGGTTGTAAAAATTGCCAAGATTTGCTAAATGGTAATCTTCAAGCATAATCTGGGCGATTAGTGATTAATCATTTGTTTTCTAGCAATTTAGGCCACAATAAAAAAAAAGATTCTTTCTGCTGTGCATTGTTCCCGAAAAATAAACGCTCGTCTAGTTTGAACGTTCAGAATTTTTTTTAGTAATGAAAACTTAATACAGTGGTCCGAATTAGATTTCTGCTCAATAATTAAAATATGATTAATTACAGTACTACATCAACAATTTTTTAAACTTCTAGACTCCTGAGTTATTTTATTAAATTTATTTTCCTGAGGCATGCAACAGGCAACACTCCTTCATGGAGTGAGTTAAAAAAAATGTCATCGCTGATGGAGCAAGTTTTTTTTCCGTCACCCATGGAGTGAGGCACTAACCAACAGGGTTCGTACACGGCCTTGAATTCCTTGAAAAGCCTTAAATTTTAAATTCATTAAAAACCCTTGAAAATTGGCATTTTTTTTGTAAGAGCCTTGAAATGGCCTTGAATTTTGTTAGCGTACTATGTTAGCGTACAAAGGCGTACTACGCCTTTGTAAGCGTAGAAATAGTCAATTTACGCTTAAATTCATGATAAATAAAAAGTAGTTCGTCAGCCTAAGGCTTATTTCTACTTGCCGTGAAAAATACATTACCCAATTATTAGCATTCTCCTCCTCTCAAGGCTGTTTCAACTAGAGATAAAACAAGTTCTTCCGGTCCGCTAGCTACCACGCATCTCTACTGCACAGCCTCCATCGTATATAAGTCGAGGCGGAGCGGCAAAGCTCACCTTTTCTTCTCTAGCGACCACGCTGTTCACTTCCGGAATTACGCTGTGCTTTCCGTCCCCTCCGGCACTAGCTATCCGTATCCGCATCCGCCTGGAGGATGCCACGAGCAAAGGGGACGCCAAGGGAATCCCCCCTTCCTCGTTCATCCGCCTCTCCTGTTCCTTCGCCTAGCGTGAACGTTGAGATCCTCGAGATCTCTACTGGACAGGACATGTTGCTCTCGGAATCCTTTCCTTAGCTGGGCAACACGGCCGCCGCATCCCCTATCCCATGCGGCCAGCTGCCACCGGTGTCGGAACTTCGATCTTTATCCTCTGGGCTCGCTCACACTAAGGAGCGTTACGCCCGACTAAAAAATAACCTCCACTTCGTGATGGCCGCGAACAAAGGGACGCAAGGGGATATCCTTTCCCCTTTCTCGCTATCCGGCCTCGCCAAGTCCCGGCTGCTTGTTTGGATCCTCCGCCCTCCGCACGCTGCCATCCCTCGGAACGATCGTTCCTTGTTTTGGCCGACGAACTCGCTTCTGCATTGCGTGCAGACAATGGGTGGCTCCGTTCAGCCTAGCGCCGATCCTCGTCCTCAGTCCCCCTACTCAGGAGCTGCCTCCGCGCCGCGTTTTTTGGGATGGACTGCTTCGTTGCCTTCTATCGGCCTTCACCTCTCCTCCCTACAGCATTAACTGCCGTTTTCATTGGACAGAGTACTATATCTCACCAGTCTGCGCATCCTATTGCGCCGCCCCCGTTTCGGGTTTTTCATCCTCCGCGCCCTTCGCCATCCGCTCACTGCCATCCCTCGGGACAACCGTCCCTCTTGGCCTCTGCCTGCGGCGATTCCGACTTCATTGCAACTGGGTGATGGGCGGATCAGCTTGGTTACCAACATGCCTCGCCTTCGGTCCTCCCCCCACTGCGCACTGCCTTGGTGCAGCCCCTTTGGGGTGGACCCTTTCACTACCTGCTGGTTTCTATGACAGGGGTATACCCTCCGCGACGTCCCCTTCCGCGTATTCTACTGCACGGACCTTCTTTCAGCTTATACTGTCTCCTCATCTTATGATCCTGCCTACAGGTTTAATGGTTTAATGGTTTTCTGGAATACCTTCCATTCCTGATCCTGCACCTCCAGTCCTCGGACGACCGTTTCGCCATCCTCCCATGATGTTTTCTTTTCTTGCACCCCCGCCCAGCGGACATATGCCACCCTCTCCTCTTCAGAAGGATTGCTTTGGCCCCTCCATTGTTCTACAACAGTTTATAGCTGAATCCGCCCTCACATGGTCTACCACCATTATCCCTCCTTCATCGGAGGATTCTCCGTCCGCCGTTCCTTCGGAACAACTGCCATGCCAACTTCCCGCCTCCACACCTTCCCTTTGGACAGGCGGTCGTTCATCCTACCTTGCCCTCTGCTTCAAGGCTTTGCCCCGGCTTCTGCCTCCGGACTGCCATTGTACCTTCACTTTGTTCACGCCTCCCTCCGCAAGGATATCCTCAATAGTGGATATGCTTCAAGGCCTTGTTTAGGTGATGACATCATCCCGACTCAACCTCCGCGGCATATTCTCTCCAGCCCTCGCCTCTGGGGCTACTGTTGTATCTTCCTTCCATTGCGGTTCCCTCCGATCCGCGGTCGGACGCTTCCCTCCGCTGCCTTTCTCTGCAAGACTATCCTCCGTAACGGATATAAAAGTAGACTTGGCATCCCCGAGTCCCAATTTGGCCTTCTCCTGCGGCGGTGCTCCGAGTTTTTTATCCTTCCGACTCACCTAAGTCTCCCTTCTGAGCCTCTGCATCCTAGAGTGCTCTCCTTAACCGTCCTATGTCGTCTTGCCAAGGATAACAGCTGCCTTCATTCCTACCTGCTCCTGCTATCCCCACGCAGCCGGTCTGTGTCGTCACAACACTGTCAAACAACAATTGTCACCCTTGGTTTCTTTAACTGCTGGCTGTTGCTTACTCATCCCTCCGTCAACACCATCCGTTCGTCCGCTACCCGACGTGTGTTCTCTCTTCCTGCGTCCCTCCGCCCCTGCGGACGGGAAGCTGGGACACCCGGATAGACAACTCCTCACTCACCACCTTTTCTGCAAGAGGACCCCTTCATCCGCTAATCCAGGACGAACACGCCTTACCTTTGTTGGACCAAGACAGGATGGCTCCCTACTTTGGGTTTGCCACATCGCTCCCATTGGCAGGTCTTCCGCCTACCACTCTAATTTTAGAGTCGTTTTCTCCAGCTCAACCGGATACGCCCCATCCCTTTCCCTCCACTCTGCCTCTGTTTCGCGGATCGTTACACCTCCGCCTTCGACCACCGAGTCATCCGCCTCAGTACATCATGATCCCGTCCGCTTTGTGCCTACAAGGCCTTTTCATTATCTTATGGACTCCTCCGTCCCTTTGAGGCAACACTGTTTCTTTGGGCCTTCCATCGGCCCTCCGCCTCCGTCGTCCTTCGTTATGCTTCCTCTCGCACCTTCTTCTGAGCGATGTGCTCAGCCACTGTCCTGCCAATACCTCCACCAGGTAGTCTTCCAGACAAAGATCCTACCACCACTGCAATTGCACAGGGTTTGCACAGGGTTCACCCTCGCTACTTGCTTCATCCGCACGCATCCTCCACAGCAGGGTTGCTCTCGTCGTGTACATCTCTTCACACAACTCTTGCTCGACGGACAAGCCGCCTTCCCTTTCGCAACAGCCTCCGGTCTCTCAACAACCATGGGTCCCTCCTTATGGTTGTCCCTTCAAGTAACACTCTACCATCCTCCCCACAAGTGCAGCTCTGTCTAACTTTCCCCAACATGATCTCGGCAATTGGCCTTCTCTCCATTATACGTCTGCGTCTGTTACGCAACACCTCTCGCTTAATCCGCCACCCTTCGCCACCACCTTCTGCATCATCCAACCCCTCAATCCCCTACTCGGGATAACGGGGGTTGGGGGTGGGGGTGTGACTTGCTCCCTCTGGGCCTGCAGTTCCACGATCCTATCCTATTAGACCTTCGTCCTCATCCAATCCCCGCCATCCGGCTGGCAAAAAAATTCGTCGAACATGACCATTCCTCCCGACAAGCTATCCAGGGCGAACATCCACATTGCAACCAGCACACTGTATGGAAACCTTTGCACAACTTTCAACTTCTACCTCCCTCCGCTTCTAGCTGTGTTTACTCGACTTCTACAATTAAGGGCATGATACCCCTCCGCACCACCGCCATCCGTGCATCCTCCTGCACAGCCGCCTTTCTCCTAGGTCAATCATCACGGATGCTCCCGCTGGGAACTCCCACGTTCCTGTATTGCACACTACTATCCAACGGTTGGACGACGTCCTCCGCTTCAGCATTTGCAACCTCCCGACCTCCGCTCCTCCACAAGGGACTCATGCAGCGGCCTCATCCGTTCCTCCCATACAGGTCCTCTCCGCCCTATCCGGGTTCACCCAGTCCTTTCACCAATCCTTCGGACAGGCCGCCCTCTTATGGGTCCTCCCCTCTCGGGACCAAGGCCGATTCTACCGTCCGGATCCAACTTCGGTGCGACTTCACGGGTGGCTACTATCATCCGACTCCACCGCTCCACAGGCACTCTTAAAGACGAAGCCTCTCGCTTTACCTCCAGGGCCGTGCGGTCCTCCACCAAAAAAAAAAAAAAATGGGTATCTAACAACCACTGGACATGATGGTTTCATTGATGTTTTGCACACCAGGTCCAGCCAATCGATCCGCTTTTACACGATCTCCTCCCTTTCCTATCCTTCTTCTTTCACAAAGGTTTACGGGGATCCGCCATCCTGATTTATGGGTCGGCATTTCATGCTGTCTTTCAGGCCGCCGGATACACCACTCTCCTCACAGACCATAAGATCTCTTCCCTAAATCCTCTCGTCCCTGAGCCTTTGGCCTGCGCACACCTCGGCCACCTTACTAGAAGACTGTATTCCTGGTCATTCTGGCTGCTTGCCTCCGCCGCAGCGGACTACAAGCCCTATCCGCCATGGAGCGTGGTTGTTTTTCCCGACCAGATTTTCAAGGCGTTACCTTCACTCCTGGCTCCTCCTTCAGAGCAGAGGCCCGGAAACCTACTAAACGAACACATCCTTTCATAATACCATCTCTATCCAGTATCCTTCAGGATAATCAAGAAAGAACTTGTCCGGTGCGAGCCATCCGTTTTTATCTAAGAGCCTCCCGTCCTATCAAGCGGGTTCGTGCTCACTTCCGCACGAAGGATTGGTTCCCGGCGCTATCCTACCGTCTTCACTTCCCATTACTTCTGGGATATGTCTTATCGTACCGACGGCTTGTACCACTTTGGGCCCCTTGTTGCAGCCCAACGAGTACTTTAACCCTTGGACACGCTGTACTCCACTTTGTGTTACAGGGGCCGGTCGCTAGCTAAGGGAACTTGATCAAATGGCCACACGCCCTTGACAAAGTCAGTGGGAATGCTAATAATTGGGTAATGTATTTTTCACGGCAAGTAGAAACATCAAAATTCCAGGGTAACCTGGGTAATTTTTGTTTCTATTGCCTATTGAAAAATACATTACCCGGCTTCCTGCCCTCCTCCCCTCTCGTTGCCATTTAGGCAGGATAGAGGTGTCGAAAAGGTGAGCTTTGCTGCTCTGCCTCGACTTATATACGATGAAGGCTGCGCAATAGAGATGCGTGGTAGCTAGCGGACCGGAAGAACTTGTTTTATCTCTAGTTGAAACAGCATTGAGAGAAGGAGAATGCTAATAATTGGGTAATGTATTTTTCAATAGACAATAGAAACAAAAATTACCCAGGTTACCCTGGAATTTTGATGTTTTCTGTTAACGACACGACGTGCATTTGTTCGTATTCACGTATTAGGGCGGTATTGGAAAGACAACTTGTCCCGCAATGGGGGCAAAATAAATAACTTTTAAATGGATGGTTATTCAATTATAGAGTACAGGCTAGCAAAAAGATTGAATTTATTTTAAGGTAATTTTTAAGTATTTGGTTGGCAAAATGGCCTTGAAATTGGTTTCGAGTTGGCATTAAAAAGCCTTGAAAAGTCCTTGAAAATGGTATCGTCTCTGGTGTACAAACCCTGAACAAAATATTTACTCTTGCATAAACTATTGGACACAAAATTACTACTCGCACGCAATAGATATTCATTGATCTGCACAGAGAAAATCAGCTAAATGGTAGTAATAGTTTTGGAAAGCATTTTTTTTTTATTACGGGCGGTAACAAACTAAAATTGAAAATCGCCGTGTTGAGAAAACGTGTCCGGAAGTCTGCGTTAAACGAGCGTTAGTTAGGCTAAAAGTCATTTTCCCACCTGATACGCGATAGTGTGAATGATTAGCCTGTAGGCTCCTTTTCCGTTTTAGTTGTGTATCGTTGCTGCTGTTTTAATTTTTTATTATTGTGAAACCTCATCTTTCTCGTGATTTTCTACGACAAACTGAATACAAGTCCGCATGTGAAATCCAAAGCGAGCGGCGGCAGACATGTTGACATCGCGCATCAGCCAATTAGAGAGCGCCAAATCGATCACGTGGTGCCAACTGGCCAGTGAGGGAACCCGATCTTCAAATGCTTTGGAATGCTAGCTTGAGACAGCCAGATGGCCGTCGAAAAAATATGTTGAGAGGCCTGGATAGAGGGGAATTCCTGCTTTCCAGCGACTCCAACATGGCGGCACTCAGTCAAATAGTTCTCTCACTACCGCTGATCGAAAATGACCAATTTTCGTCTTTCTAATTTCGGAAAAAAAGAATAACGACATTTTGACAGTTTTTAGTGAGACTACAGTAAAGTGCTTTTTATAAAATTACAGACATCGGCAACATCGTTTTGTTTACAGAAATAGATGCACAACATACCAGGTAGCGAATTTCTGCTTTTGTCGTGTCGATTTTTTGGCCAAATATAGCATTTTTTGACCTGTAGTTCCTTATAAAAGCTTTGACGTATATATACATTGTTACTCCATTTGGTATATATACGTTT
The DNA here is from genome assembly GCA_023313725.1 of Lithobius niger. Lineage (NCBI taxonomy): Eukaryota > Metazoa > Arthropoda > Chilopoda > Lithobiomorpha > Lithobiidae > Lithobius > Lithobius niger. The sequence goes on from JAHWFP010169964.1 coordinate 353,955, forward strand.
ATACTGCTTAAAGGGGGGGTTTAAAAAAAAAAGATTACGGTATAACCTCGTTAATAGGAACTCGGATAAGAAGAATTCCCGCTTAATAAGAACTTTTTTCAAGATTTGGGTTGGTCAGCTACTCATTCAGCACTAAATATATACGGCTATAACGAACTCTGTTAATAGTAATGTACGGATAAGACGAACAAATATTTACAATTCCAGCTTATTTTTACGAATTTGCTGTTCGTAAGAGTTTCTTACGCCCATCCCCCTTTGAATTTCGTTTAATTCCACGTAAAACATCGAACGCTAGTTGACTACATATTGGGATGTGATAAGAGTTTTGTCCGTTTGTGCAAGCGCGAAGGTCAAGGACGAACGTAGTATACACAGCAAAATAATGCAGCTTATACAGGTAAGTACATTGTTTTAAAGTGGCAGCCCAATTTCTATCGTCCGTTTAATAAGAACATTTTTAGCTGTCCCCTTAAAGTTCGTATTAAAGAGGTTTTACTGTAGTATTAAACGCAAATTACTAAACGTTTAAACTTTCTCCGACAATTAAACGTTTAATCGTTACAACCCTAGTAAAAATCTCCATCAAACATAATAGTAAGGCAACACAGATTCTGTTTCGGGAAATATGCAGATATTCAATGTATTAGTATAGGATAAAAATCGGTATTTCTTAGCGATTCTATGCAGGTACCACATTTTAACATTGCTGAGAATTTTGTGTTCCCTGCTTGCAACCTTCACCAATATCGGTCGCCACTCGCCAAACGGCGAGGAAAATTCACCAGTTGTCGACTTGGTTTTCAGAGCTACTCGCCAAAATGGCGACCGATTAACAAACCTTGATGCTTAAATTGTCATAACTCTGGAACCGCCTTAGCTAGAAACAAGCGGTTTGCGGCATTGCGTGCAGAATTACAAGGGCTCTCCAACCAAGTGTGCAACAATGTCGCTAGCCACTTTAGTTGATTGGAGAATTAGATTAATGCAAACAATATTTAATCATAGCACGATTGCTAAAATTGTTTCTACATGGTGAGGAGGTAATGGACAATGGCAAGTGCATTTTTATGTCCACCATCCAAATGGCGAGTGCTACACAATTCACATCCGTGAAGGTTGCGTGCTTGCTGACTGCCTTGATTCCTAAAATGTCAGCTGGCGCAACATGTCAGCATCGAAAACTTTTATGTTCCCTGCCTCCAGACTTCCACGATTCCAGAATCATTCTCATCTTGAATGACATTGGTATCGGCAAAATCATGGGATATCGATAGGTTCTGTTAAGGCTCAGCCGATGATACCAATTTGCACCGACACGGTCTGATGCTTTCTTCGTCGATACCAATACTTCAATGCAGTTACTCCCAGTAAAGTTAATTATTCTTTCATATTCTGAAATTAGGTATGTAATAAAAGCGCTATTGTTAATATTGAAAAGAAAATTTGATTAAAAATTTCCAATCTCAAAAGCTTTATTATAGCAACCTTCTTGCAGTAACGTGTGTCTTTTGGGACCTGTTTTTGGTTTTTGTTAAATAACTTAAGAACGGCTGAAGCTATTGCTCTGAAATTAACATTATTAGAAATCTCTCGAGAACACAGTTCAAATGGTGTATTGGAACATCAAAAATGGCCAATTTTTGGCAAAATATTGCAACAAAGATATTTGACCAAAACAGTTAGCCGATACTGATGCCAATGTTGGTATCAGCCGAGCGTTAGTTTTTGTATATTACCCATACTACCGTTACTGTACCGAACACGTTTTTTTTGACCGGACCGGATCCAGGGACACGTCCAAAATGCTGATGTACAGAACCAGACAGTACTGGTTGTGGAACCCAATATACAAAATATTGCTGGTTTGTAGAACCCTTACGGCGAGGAAATGTTTGGTTCGTATCTAATTTCGTTTGGTTAAAGTTCTTAATAAATATCTACATGATTCTCTGTTTATTTCTATGTGCGAAATGTAGGGTTGTAGTTTAAATATTTAACTGTACGGTCCTGTTTAAATGTTTGGGGAATATTAATATTAACTACAGAAAAGTTTTCACAACATTTGTGCCGTAAGCCTTTGATATGTTAAAATTATATTTCAGATGTAAATAAAACCATGTACATACATGTAAGTATAACCAAGCATAGCAATTGAATTAAAGTTTTCGTGAGTTGAGGTGAGAAAGTCTTGGCTTAACCAAAGTATCCAGACTGACAAGTCAGTTTATGCTTAAAAAAAATAGGTGAAAATTATTTAATGGTTTAAACAGGGTTGTTATCTGTGTTCGCTTCTTGTTTTTGATTTGGTTCATAGTCTGGGCTTTTATCAGTTAACCATTCCTGGCCACTAAAAAAACTAAATTATTAAAGCTTTAAAAAAAATGAGTAAAAATTATTAAAAGATTTTAACGAGGTTGCTGTCAGTTAGTCTGGTTTTTGAGTTGGTTATTACCATTCTTGGCATTTGTTCTTAAAATGTGCGGGAGAATGAGACGTAGGTATTTTGTTCTTTTAACTATTCCTGGCCACTTCTGGTGAGACCAGGCCAAGACAACTAGAGTTCTATAAAGAACCCTTTTTCAGTGCTGTAATGGTCTCTTCACATACTAAAAAAAAAAACATCCTTAAAAGGAAATAATTTCCAAAACATTGGTGTCGACCAGGAAATCAACGAATTTGGAAATCAACGGGTGAAGCGAGCCAATGTATAGAGGTGTTTCACCATGTGAAATGAAGGGCCAACCAAATTCCTTAATTCGGAACTTCATTATATAAGTACTGTATACAAGCAGTTTACTTAACCGAAAAAGGAAACTAGGAAGTACTGAGGGAAGGCGGTTTCGCTGACAATCGTGCATTCAATACTTTAAAGAATGCTTCAAAGAAACTCACCAGAAGTACATTTTGGTACCATTCCACCGAAATAAAAAGTTCAAAGGTGAAAATGTTAACAATTGTGATTTCGTGCATAATTCAGCCTAAAAATGATGTTTGTGGAAGTTTGATTTTTATATGCTGACGAAAATTTGCATTACCTGCAATTTGTAGCATTCCTTATTGTAATGCAATCTCCCCTTAAGGAGAAGAGTTATAGGCATGTGCCATCTTGGTAGCCTCAGTCATGAATTTTGAGTTGCAAAGATTTTGTTGATGATTAGGGGCTTCGATTTTAATGCAAAAACTAACTGAAGAATCGCAATAAAAAAGTTAATTTTCCATTTTATTTGTATTTTCAGTGGATAAAATGGCTCATATGGTGGGCAGTTATGCCCCGAAGAAGGATATGCAGTCCTACATGACACCGCTAGAGGATGCACCGAGCGGGATGTTGGCGCGAGGTGGTTACACGGTCAAGTCGTGCTTCACGGACGACGACAAGAATGAGCACCTGAAATGGGAATGGGCTTTTGAAATTCGCAAAGATTGGGATCATTAACGGCTCTGCGCTGCTTCCTCCTTGCTCCTATCTCTCTTCCTCTCGCTGTCGTGTAGTGCCTTGTTTCTAGCGCAGCCACGAGATTGTTCAGGACTGTGTGGGCGCGCAGTTACTAACTCACCTCGCACAAAGATACATTTAACAAGCAGATGGCAGACTAGTTCATTTTGTGAACTCAATTGCTGAGCTTTATTGCTGGGACTCACACTGTAATTATGGAATTTAGTTTTTGCCATATTTGCAACTTGAGTAGCGCTTTTGCCTTTGACGGATGATTCGAGAGAATTGCAATAACAGCCAGTAGTAATAATTTTTAAACAGTTTTACACCATTTTTGACAGTTCACTTACCTTTACGATACGTTTGTATTTTCTAGAATGATTGTATTTTCGCGCATCCTTTGTGTTTCGATCAAGTGATGTCTTCCCTGTACCCTAGTGTTGAAGTTCCTGAAATAATATGTGATGTTTAGGGATCGACTGACTTGGTTTACTCAGGCCAACTTAATGATGTGTTTAAAGGCCAGAGTCCTTGTCTCCACAAAGTAGTACCTTATGTTTTATAGCAATTTCTGAGAAAAAAAGTTAAGAAAAATTAACACCACTCCTTCAACCGTAATCGCCAAAGTACATAATTCTTCATAAGTTTTGCTGTATTCCTATTTCGGTCCATAGACTTCGAGTGCTAGTTTAACAATTTCATGTGCAAGTGTGATAACCATAATAGTCTTTAGGGGTTAAGTTTTTTTCCCCCAAAACAACGTGGGAGCAACATAATCTAGAGACGAAAAATTGGCACCTTTCGAAGTCTCTCCCAAAAAAAAAATTAAAGCAAATTTTCAAAAAAGTGTATTTGACCAATATATCGCGAGCCAACCAATTCATATCAAACAGCTTTAATTCACTTGGAGTGGCATGTTTATGTCAATATTTCCTTGACAAAAACCAGTTGGTCCGAGTAAATGATGCTCTGCTGGCTTCTGAGTAACTGTTGTCAGTCGATCTCTAGTGAAGTGTCTCTTTGTAGTTCCTTTTATTGCTCATAGTATTGGCACTTATATGGTGCCGTACCCTTTAATTGTTTTCCTGTACCTTTAGTTTACGTCTATTCTGAGCTAGAAACAAGTGTATGTATACGTGTAATGAATACCTTCAAAAGTGTCCCAAAGAAGTTGTTGCTTAGCTCCTATAAATTTGACGCTAAGAGTGTTGCTTAACGTTGGAACGGGTGCTAAGAATGCACAAATGTTCACGTAAGAGTGTGCTCAGCTTGTTATTGTTGCCAAACAGGCGTTGCACGTTTGTTGCACAGCTTGAAACAAAGCCGTTGTTTTCAGCACATTTGTTATTAAATCCGCCTGGGTAGGCCAAGAATGAGATCATATCAGTTATTAACAGCCAGTGTTTTGCTAGTCAATGCCTAGTATTAACGTTGGTTCTCGCATGCTTCAGCCTTTAAAAAAATGAAATGGGTGCTGCATCGATGCCACTTTCTGTTGACCTGATCCAATTTCGTTCCGAGTATGCAGTCGAGTACCGATACCAAATAATTTTTGTTATTGCCCAAGAATAACTTTTTTAACTTGTACCGATAATTTTAAATACAATTTTGAGAGGAAAGTTGTCATCAGTTCTGAATTTTGTAATGATCGTGATCTTTATTTAAAACTGACGAAACCATCTTCAAAACTTGGTGCAGTATGATCTGGATTCAGGTTTTTTTTTTGCTAAATTACTTGAAAATGATTTAAGTTACAGATGTGAGATTAGTGGTCCCTTTTGAAAGCTCTCAATGAGAAAACATAGTTTAGATACCAGTCTTTCAGCCGAACCAAACCAAATCTAGCAAACCTTAAATTAGCTGAACACTTCCAAACTGAACAAATATGTACCAAATCAATCAACCTTTAAAGCAGAATTTTGAACAACTCTGTTCAACCAGGTTCTTATATTTATAAAAGTACAAGACGTGTCTTAAACAAATGAATTGACATCACATCGACTCGTAGGTGCACAGATGTGGACACTTATAAGAAATCTCCTATGCTTTTACAGTGTTCCTCATAACTATGAATGATTAGACCTCGGAAAGCTGACCAAAAAATATTCAAAATGGTATATTCAAATCTTGTCTGTTAAGCCGAAAGTCAAATAAAAAAAAAAACACCTGTTTGTTCACGTTCAGTTGGCACGTCAAAATCGGTACATATTTGGCAAAATCAGTGGGAAAAAGTTGATACTGTATTGGAATTCGAACCAAATGACGCTGATAGCCAGTATATGTACTGAACAGCCTCAAATAAATAGCTTATGCTACCAATTTGTTATTAGCACCATTTACAAACTCTTGATAAGATGATTTAAGTGATGTATTAAAACCTTGATCAATGTTGCAATAGCTGGTAGATCTAATTTGATTCCCTACTGTGGCATTGGTGCAGCCGTGAATAAAATATATATATTATAAAGGAGCCTCTTAAGATGAAAGCTTTGTTGCAATCAAAACATTCTAGATTTATTTTGTTTAAAGATCAATGTGTAATGGAACAAGTTAGGTGGGAAAAACAAACAAATGCTTGCTTCTGTGATTTTGAGAAACTTTTTTGTATGTCTAGTATTTTGATACATTAAATTGTGGGCGTTGCCCTGTGCTGATGTTCGTCTTGTTTATTTTACAGACAAAAAACTTCTTAAAAGCACGCACGTTGCATCGTTCAGTTAATTTATTGACACGTATACAAGTTTACTTTATTTTTAAGGCTGTCCGATACTCACTCTTTTGATCCCGACATCGATACTGAATCCGATGCCAACAGTATCGGACAATCCAATGCCGATGCAATGGGAGCAGCAACGCCGAAGCTTGGTCAGTTCAATGATTTAGCATTGACAACAAAAAATTAGAAATCACGATTAAATTTGGATACGCTACCAAAAACTCCATAAACTTCATAAGTGACAATTCGCCACTAACATAGTGGCAAATTGCCGTATGCTAGATCGAAATTTTGAGGCCACCTGCCCATAAATTTCACGAAGTTTGAAGTATGGTAATATAAATATATGAAATGGTAATGGCATATTCCGGCGAGGAATCGGCAGAAATATGAACTATCCGATCCCGATACCATAGCGTCTCTTCTGATAGCAGTATCGGTATCGAACATCCTTATTTACTTTGTTAGTACAGGTGTCCCCCCACCTACAGCTCGAAGGGATGTGGCCCATGATGCACTTTTGTCTGGCCCGCTCTTCAGTTTCCTTTTTTTTTTACCGTTATTCCCCACCATATACCACGGACTAGATGAAAGATCCGTGTCTGCTTCCGACTCGGCTCGCGCTATACAGGACAACGAAAAGGCAAAACCGACAAAAGAAAAGGATACTCAAAAAAACTTAGTGCCTCTTCTCGTAAAACGAAGTCAACCCCTGTGATGCCATCTTTTACAAAGCCTTCCCGCATTATTTCGTCTGCGTTTTCTGGTGATCTGTTAATTATTTTGGATTGGACTCCGTCCGAACCACTATCGACGGATGAAGTCGCTCACTAAATGTAGTTCGGAAGAATAGGGAAGAACCGCATTCAAATATTCGCAGAAAAAATTGTGAATATTCTTTTATTCCATGTTTAGGGACGCAACCCTCTCCCTAGTCGACTAAGGTGGTCATGATGTATTGTGGTAAGTGCTTAATGTGTAATCTCGTCACCACGACATCGCTGTTCTCCCTGCTACAAGTATGTAATCGGGCAGGATCAGTCAATGTTTTCTCCTAGCACTAGAATTACTGACCCTATATATATACATATACATACATACACTGGATGAACACCAATTTGTGAAGTTTTGATAGCAGACATTGTCCATTGTGAATATCGCTTCTCGAGTATTTGAGTCGTTTGCGTATTTTCACGGCACTGGTGCTGCCGTTAATGATTATGGTGTCTTGCATGGACTGGTACATGTTCTGTTGGTGATCTGAAGTTACACATTGCGGTTATTGCTTAGCATTAAGTAGCAACACTGCTGCTAAAGTTACTTCTTTTTGGGCGAATGGTTGTGAACATCTGAGTGACCACTGGCTGATGACGAGTGCTACACATTTTACATTCGTGAAGGTTGACTGGAAGGCCACAATGGCAGAGGGTCAAGGGTCCCTTTTCCTCCCAATCTGAATGGTTGTGATGCTCTGTTGGCTAGTATTTGTTCTGCTCGCAGCATGTACATGTGCCTTTGCTTGAGACCTAGGAGGTAAATGCGTCGTTTTAACCTATCGAAAAGCATTTGTTGGTTCTGGATTCGTTGGAGATCGTTTTTGTTTGTTCTGGTTCTAAAGATGGTCCTGCAGAGTGTTCATTTCTCATTTCCATGGGGGGGGGGGGGGGGCTTCCAGACAGGCGAGATGGGGCCATGAGAGATCTGCCACCTTTGTCCAACGCTAGAGTGACGGGACTTGCCAGTCCTCGATTTGCCTGTTGGCCTTGGGTAGAGCTTACCTCCTGGCACCGTTACACGTTGGGCCTTGGTTCATTGGAACATGGGACCCTCATATTATCATCCCCATCGTCCTGGCGTTTATCAACTTGACCCCTTAGGCTTGTCTTGCGTCTGATGTCCTTGTGCCCTCAGGTTCGTTTAGTGCTGGCATTCTCCGCTGCCAGCCCCTGGGCCCCTTGGGGCGATCAGTGGAATATTGTGGCCTCTTTCGTTATATAAGAATTTGTTATGCAATATAAAACAATGTAAAATATTGTATATAAAATTGTGTGAAAGGCTTCCCACGCATGCGTGAACCTAAATTCTCGTGCTAGGCTTTCCTTTGGTTCTTTTCTCTCTTCTCTACTTTTGCTCGACCAACGCAGACCGATTTAGGGTCTGCTCTTCTGGCCTTATGCAGGTCGGGCCTATTTAAAATTAGGACTACAATTCTGAAGGAAAGTCAAAGGTTTTTAGACGAACGTTCGATAATATCCACCACCGAAATGCTGTAAGTCGTGGCAAGCCTTCTTACTTCGTTCTTCCAACCATGCCATAAAAATAAACTCCAGATGCAACCGATTTCCAGCCTGGACGTATTTATTTTCGTTTTTACAAAATTTAACCAGAAGTGTGACGCCATTCGACCGTAAATCCCAAATCCAACTCCTAGTCGCACTATTTGGTGCATCGGCCGGGAATCGAACCCAGGCCGCCCGCGTGGCAGGCGAGCATTCTACCACTGACCTTGGTTCGTTGGGAAATGGGACCCTCATATTATCATCCCCATCGTCCTGGCGTTTATCAACTTGACCCCTTAGGCTTGTCTTGCATCTGATGTCCTTGTGCCCTCAGGATCGTTTAGTGAATTTGCTATGCAATATAAAGCAATGTAAAATATTGTATATAAAATTGCGTGAAAGGCTTCCCACGCAAGCGTGAACCTAAATTCTCGTGCTAGGCTTTCCTTTGGTTCTTTTCTCTCTTCTCTACTTTTGCTCGACCAACGCGGACTGATTTAGGGTCTGCTCTTCTGGCCTTATACAGGTCGGGCCTATTTAAAATTGGGACTACAATTCTGAAGGAAAGTCTAAAAGGTTTTTAGGCGAACGTTCGATAATATCCACCACCGAAATGCTGCAAGTCGTGGCAAGCCTTCTTACTTCCTTCTTCCAACCATGCCATAAATATAAACTCCAGATGCAACTGGTTTCCAGCCTGGACGTATTCATTTCCGTTTTTACCAAATTTAACCAGAAGTGCGACGCCATTCGACCGTAAATCCCAAATCCAACTCCTAGTCGCACTAACGCATTCCATGCCGAGCCTTTTACGAGTGGGAGTGATCTTTAGCGAGAGGGGTTTTTGCTTTTGGCAAAGCTTCTGGCGGTGGTGACAAATTTTATGTTTAAAACACCGTTTTCTAAGAACTTGTGTTTTAATTAAAACATGGAACACAATTTATTGCTGGTATTTGAACATCATCTTTTTGGTTGTGACTGCTTGTTTTGATCGATTCTGTGTCTGATGTAAGACTTAATCGGTTCGGCAGGAAATTAACTGTTTTGGTATGCTACCTTTCCCTATTATCGATCGTAGAAAGTGAGGTGGCTTTCAGAATATTTTGTATAGTCGGACAAACAAACCTGAACTCGTACCTAGGGGCGAACTGGCTATAGTGCAAGCTAGGTCGCAATAACCTGGTATAGGCCATTTTTTGTATTCTAGTCAGGCCGCGGAGTGGACAGGCACTCAGCAGGCAAGTGGCAATCGCCATCTAACTTAAATGTCAATCCGCCCCTGCTCATACTTTTCTCGATAATAGTGTAAATAAATCAGCTGCACTCTGAGGCATTCCTTTTAAGATTTTAAATTTTTTTTTCAGTTATAAGTTCGTTTCAGTGCCGTAAAATCCGTGAATGTTCAAGAATTTACGAAGAGGTCAAGCCATTTTCCATGTTTTCTTGGTAGTTACATATGAAGGCAACTAAATTGTAGAAACTGCTCACTTGCAAGGACATGTTTTAATAATTACTAAATTTTGTAGAAATTTCAGCGATTTCTTCTACTGTTCATTAAAAAAAATTCCATCGAATAGTTTGTGTAGAAAGGGTATAGCTGGAGAATTAGAAGGACACATCCTCCAAAATATGCATCAATATTTCTCAATATCCGCGCAAAGTACGTTCACAGTGCTTTATTTAACTTCCGTAAGTCATTCCTTTTTTAGAAATCCTTTTAAAATGTGACGACTGAAATGTATTTCGTTGATTACTGGGGAGAATGCTTGGTATAGTGGCTCACTGGGACACACCACAACTTTTCTCTTTACATACACGAATTTCAATAAACCGTAACAAGATGGCATGCTAGCACGGATGAAATGTATCGTATCTCGAGTTTCCACCTAACCGCTACAACATAACCAGTGCTAGCGGTTAGGTGTCTGGACACCGAATAGCATTCTATAAAAAATTAATACACCGGATAAGATATATGCTCCAGCATCACCTTTGCTAGTGGCCATTTTGTTCCAGTTTAATAAAACTTGTGTGGCCCAAAGAGCCACCGTAACATGGCGTATCCCACACATATTTTAGTGGGCGCACTAAACCGGCAGCTGCTTCTGTGTGGCTGGTATCGTGTGATGCCTCTGTTCTCTTGGAGCGGTAGCAACGCCTTCTCTTTTTGGGAAACGTGAAGCACAAGTCGGTGCCTAGTGTTGCTTTTATACCCAACCATGGTGCACTTTATGGCTGCATGAGACGGTTGTGAGGCAACCATATTTTTAATGAACTGTGCACTGTGTGTCCGAAAAATCCGATCCAGTGTAAAATAAATTGCATTGTAGTGGATAGAGGTTGTTTCGAAAACCATACCCATGTACAAAGGTAGATATGGAGCATCCGATTGTAATATCCAAACTTGAACTTGGGAGGCAGCTTTCAAGGTCAACTAAAGTATCATCTAAACTGTTTAAGATAATGGTGTAACACAAGTTATGTTGTAAGGGATATGAAACTAAGTCTATGCAAGAAGCAGAACGGAAATCTATAAACATGGGCTATAGGGGGCAAAACACGTGGCCTATGCAGGGAAGCCATTCAAGGGGTAGCCACTACTATGCAGTGGTGAGCGTATCTCTTCCTGCCGTAATGCTCCGGCGTGGCAATAAATAAATAAGTTAATGCCACCAAATAATATTAAAAGAACAATTTAATTGACCGAAACTTTGGTCCAAAATTTTTTATTTAATTTTTGGACCAATTAAACACTATAGTAAGATTAACTTGGCGACTGTTTTGGTCTTTTGATATCACTCCTTTGATGGCCCGTTTACCAGTTGGTTTTTTGAGAATTATGATACACAGTAACTATTGCTTAGTGATAAAAGTGGCCACAGTGTAGACAAAAATTTAGACATTATCACCGGTCAAACATGCAAGCTCTAACCAGTGTGAATTGCTTCAATCTGGAACATCTGCAGTTCTAGGTACTGCAATTAATTGCTCTTCTCAGGCAGCCTACCAAACCTGCAAAACCAAACCCCTGCCTACCAAACCCTCGCAAAACTTGTTTGGTTTCATGCTTTTCTTAGCTTAACTTCCGTTTCTCACCTAAAAATACATCGGTCTTGGTAGAAAAAATCATTGTTTCCACGAATACATAATACAAGTAAAAATATTCTTCTTGGTAACTGATAGCGCCAAGAATAATTTGTCGTGTTTACAACGTCAGTGAGGCCGTTGATTAGCTGCCCCACTCGTCAACGGTGTTAAAACTACTTGGTGTTCTTGGACTTTATCGTCAGCCAATGCTAGTGTAGCTGTCAGACCAATAAACTACTTCCGGATACTTATCTTCTGGAGTGCAAAGGTCTTGCTGTTCAAGGGCGGGAAGGAAGCACTTTTATAAACTCTTTCTTTATTTAATTTTAGTGATGCACAGTGCGAAGCTAAGCATATATTCATGCCGTAAAGTTGCCTGTCCGTCCGTCCGTCTGTCATCACATAACTTTTGAACCTTTGTACGATTTATTTCAAACTTTCCACATACATTCTGTGTCATATTGGGTAATGGGATTGAGGCGATTTTTGACTCTCAAGTACTGATATCATAATTAATCAAAAATCAAATATTCAGTGAAATAAATAAGAAAATGTTCAGCGACTAAAAGATTTGAAGTTAATAAAAAGCCCAAAAATGTGCACAAAGAAGCAAAATGACACAACGTTTCGGGGATATCAATCATGCACCCCGTTTTCAGGTGCAAAGGAAATCAGTTGAAAAGCATCACACAACAAACACATTTAAAACGCTGAAAAATTCATGCTGTATGCAAGGCACAAGAAGGTAAAAATTTTGTTTAAAAACCTAAGCTTTCCGGGTCAGAACAGGTCTGCATTAGACCAAGGACAGAACGACCTCGATCTGTCTTTGCCTATTGCTGACCTGTTCCGACCAGGAAAGCTCAGGTTTTTAAACAAAATTTTTACCGTGTTGTGCCTTGCATACAGTACAACTTTTTAGTGTTTTAAATTTTCTTGTACGATGCTTTTCCAGCTGATTTACCTTTTATTGAAAACGGGGTGCACGATTGATATCTCCGAAACATTGCGTCATTTTGCTTCTTTGGGCTCATTTTTGAGCTTTTTATTAACTTCATCTACGAATTGTGCTGCCTTTCTTTACTTAAACATTTGACACTTAAACACAAGCGCGTCGTATATTTCAATAAATTCAACCAATACACATTTTCAAGTGTTTTTATTAGACGAAGAGATTAATTTCTGAAGCAAACAAACTTTGGAATTATTACTATTATTCGTTCGTTTTTATTTTCTTGAGGCTTACGTCATCAGAAAGTACACGCTTGTTCATATAATTTCTATAACCTGATAAGCGTTTCGCTTCCTACAGGGACGACAGTAGAATCACTTTACTGGGGAGGCGGGAGTGGGGCAGCAATTTTAGTTAGGGGTAGGGGAGAACCAAAAAATTGTACCCCCTCCCCCCACAAAAAAATTAAATCAAAAAGTGTACTCTTGCAGTTCTTAATACAGCTGAAAAAAGTTTCTGATTTTACAATTTTCAGTCACAACTAAGCTATATTGCGAGCACCTTTTTATCAGATGCCTACTATTTGATTTTGATCTGATGGATTGGGGGCGGCCAAACATGTAGGGGTGGCAACATGGTTAGCAACAATCGCGCCCTCTTAGCGTCGTCTATGGTTGCTTAGTGACTTAAGCCGCCAGTGGAGAGCTTGTATTTGTCTGCTGGAGGTGGCTGTCGCATTGTCAACCCGGAGCTTCTCACGCCAAGCGCCGTCTGTTATGAACTACTGCATTGGAATGCCATGGACACCAATCTCAATGCTCATGTCTGTTGATATAATTATAGTGCCTATAATTAATACTTGAGCAGGTGTGACAATACTTCCTACTTGTTGATGTAACAACGTTTATTTTTATGGTAATTATGTAGTTTAATCATATTATGCCAAAACTTACATTATTGTGCTAACTGACGCTCTCCTCCTCCTCTTTCCATTTCTCATGGTAAAACCAGGCGGAAATGTGGCTAAAGTTTTCAAAAAATAAATTTTAAACACGAAAAACAGTTGGTGGAGTCATAATAAACAGGCCATTCAGACTTAAGCATAGCTGACGGACGAGCTGAGAATTGTTGAATTTAAAGGCGTAAATTTTTCTTTCGTGGCGAATTTAATGTTCCAAATTACGCTGCTTCCTTCCCAATGTCGAAAGTACATGGTGGCCGGTTTAGCATGGCTCTGCTAACAGCTTTTACGTGTTTAAAAATTATTTTGAGAATTTTGGACACATTTCTGCCTGGTTTTACTACGATAAATGGGAAGAGGATGAAGAGAAGCATCGGTTAGTACAAAAATGTATTGATCTGGCATGTGATATGATTAAACAACACAATTACCATTTTTATTATCCAGCTTGTCTTGTGTCACCCGGACTCCCGGATACTTTCCAAGCAACAAGTGGTAAATGACCAATCTCTTACACTGCTAAATATACAAAATATCAGGGCTGCAAATCGGAAAAGAATAGATTCCTTTGACTGAAAATTGTTACAGCAGCCAATACATAAAAAAAATCCACTTTCACAGTACTGGCTTAACTAAAGACGTTATTGAGTTTGCCTCCAGCAAGATGGCCCAGTCACTAGGAAACAGCTATAGTGCTTCGCCGTACTGATGTTGCTCTGTAGGTGACTCGACAAACCTAACTTTATTAGAAGCAACATGGTCATTAACATGCGTATATCAATCATCATGCATATTTACAAACGTGTAACAACGTTAAATAAATTCTTTAAATAAACATATACAGATAGCTGTAAATTATATAGGATTAAAGGAAATGCATTAAGACAACAGCGCAAACCATACACTAAAATAACAATTCGGTATTATGAAGCTTAATAATTCACTGTGATAATGTGACTGGGACTCAAACCAACGAAATATGGAGAGACGGTAAGAGCCTCTGAGTTATGATCCGGAGTTCACTGGTTTCTGTCCCGATCACGTCATCTTAGTGAAATATACATCCATGATAAAGTCGTACCGAAACTTAGCTCTTTTTAGTGTATGATTTTCGCTGTTTTGATATGTTACCTTTACCAAATTCCTCGAGAATATATGAAAAAGTACGCTTCAGAAGCCAGACATGGAGTGATGTAAAGTAAAATGCTTCCTTTTCCGGGGAATCCCCACTGGGGAGCTAACAGTGCTTCCCCCAGACAACTTAGCTGGCTTTTTTTTGCCCCCCCCCCCTCCCTCGAAAATATTTCTGGCTGCTTCACTGTTAATCGTAGACCGGATGAGAGTATGTCCAGAAAAGGCTTGAGTAATTCCCATAGCTGCTTAATCAAGTATGGCAGAAGATGAGTGTCAGGTCTACTGGACCTATATTGAACGTCTTTTTTTTTGGTCCAGTTGGACGGAGGTGACGTTTTGGACGTTCTGCATGGTCATCAAGTGTTGTCGAGCGAGGAAAGAGTTTCTTTCTTCAAAACACGGTAAACTGGGAAAGAAGCTGTGGGTTTCGTCTCCTGGCTCCACGCCAATTTAGGTGTTATTCAGATTATGCAGAGACGGTTGTGGTCAGATTTTGATGAGTTAAATTTTTGGCTGATGGGTAATGAACTTTTCATCAGCGAGTCTAAAACTAAAGTTATAATTCTTAGCTTTAGGGTACACATGCTAGGAATCAGTAGGAAGCCAATATGGTTATTCATTTGGCTAAACGTGCTAGTACTAATTTCAACTTAAACTGCCATCTGCTGCCAAATACCGATGAATCTAATTACCTTGGTTTATTACTTGATTAAAAGGGGTTCTTCAAAAATTCTACTGAAAGCCTTATTGAAAGACTGAGAAAATGTTGTGAAGATTATACCAGCTTAATAATATTCTAAACAACAAAAATAAACTTATATTACACAGGGTGATGCATAACCTTTGTCCAGGGGTCTGGAACCATAATGAAAAACAAAGTATGAATGTAACGATTGTACTTAGCTTCAACAATGAACTCTACTCCCAAAATAACTAGTATGACGTATGTGCGCCATTGGCTACCCTTACAGCACCCAATCTTTTCGGATAAGAACGTAATAGATACTCAAAAAGAACTGTATGCATTTGGTCTTATTCGATCCATAAAACGTTGGTCTTCAGTGTCATTCAGTACGTTAGCCACGGTTTATTTACTGCAAAAGAACGAGAAAAGAATATATTAATAGAAAATCGTTTCAGTTATAAGATACATCCAACCTCCTTTTCTACCGACCCCTGGACAAAGGTTATGCATTACTCTGTACATGGGTAGAAACTATTCTGAGGTATGGTATCGTACTTTACGTCTTTGCTTCTGATAATTTATTATGAACTGAAGAAAAAACGGCTTCGCCATTTAAAAAAAAACAGCATTAGAGCTCGTACCCTCATACTCACAGCTGTGAAGGTACACGAATAAAAACGGAGTAGAGTTCATTAGAACACAACGAACTATGATTTGAACTCCAATTCCAGGGAACAAGGACTGTTTTTACCCAATGGCTATATCAGAAAGTGAATGCTGTTTGTGTTTGAAATGTTTAATGTTTATGTGTGTGCATGTGCGTGTGAATGTTTGTGTAATTTGTGTGTTATGCAGGCTTTTTTTAAGTTTGTGTTTGTTGTTTAAAGGCACATAAATCCCTCCGTCCTGGCAGCTTTACTCATACGTCAACTGCGCTAAAATATAGTTCACATGACTGTGGCGCGCATTGCTCTGTGAAGCAAGCATGACGTCACATCCGACGCTAGATCATACTCATTTCGTAGTCGCGCTGTGTGACACTTCGTACGAATCAGGCCGTAGCTACTGGGGGGGGGGGGGGGGCCCCCCCCCCGCCCTCCCAAAAAAAATGTTCGAGGGGGCGTAAAAACGATACTTGGAATAACGTAAAAAGTATGAACTTTCCTTTCCTTCTCCAAAAATGTTTCTTTTTTTTAATGGCATGGTCATTTTTATTGATACCACACAACGGTGGTGGCGGAAACCACAAGCTATTCCTTTTGTTGAATAAATTTTCGGATTAATTTAGACTGCAAAAATAGCAAACCAAGGCCGCTACGACGAGGGACGGTAGATACAGCTGTGCAGCGAAGCCCAACCTAGTAGAGCCACTGAGAGTGGAGCCTCAAGCATCGTTGTAGGGACTTACATACTACCACAGAGCATGGTTGTGTTGATCTGAAATCCTGCTTTGGTTTTAGCTACCATCCCTGATGAAAGCAGCGGTGAGATGTTTTCTTTTTTGGCAGACAGCATTAAAAAATAACGCTGCAAAAACTACACGATTTTTATACGGAAAACTGCGATTTCCGATTACTTCCTTGTAAGCCAGGGAACTTAACAATTGCACCGAATTTGAAGTCATTTTGCAGGTATGAGACCGATCTTGGAGTAGTCATCGGTGGCAAGCGTCCCACCCCCTCTCCCCCTCCCTTTCTCCGCTTCCAATACTCCACACGCTCTCGCCGCGACATTTGAATCAATAAGGTTCAAATCTTGATTGGAAGTGGCCACAAGCGGCGAACTGATATACCCCTCAGCCTGGGAAGAATTATTTTTAAACTTACAGCTGGATTAAAAGTGATGGTCAGCCTACATTTTTTTTCAGCAGCCGCCTGCTAAAGCAAATTTCGTATAATTACTTTTCTAATTTACGAAAGACTAAACATAAATAACCCACCAAAATAGTACTTCGTTTCAGACCCTTGTCGATGCCTGTATTTAGAGTTAAAATTTAAAAGCCAACAAAGAAAATGATTGTTCCAATGAAGCATTTTCAAGAGGAACAATTCACAAACTACTTTAATCCTATACTGCATCACGCATACCTGAGCGGCTTTAGGCCTACTTAAAGAAATAATAATTTACACAACGTTGATCAGACAATACCGGAAAACGTTAACAAACCTTAGTACTTTTCACCACACAAAAATAAAATAAAAGAAATTGAAAGTGCATTTTCCGTGTAAGCAATGAGCAAATATTTGAGTAAACCAAAAAAATAATAAAACAAACAAATTCTAGCCTAATTTCTCCGTGGTTTAATGGGCATGAAAATTAGTGTGCAAGACGATTGTAAATAGTCTTGCCATGACAAGAAATCAAAATTGCTCTTGTTACTACACGCATTAGCTAGACACACATTCAAGTAGATGATTTATTGTTGTTGGAGCTTAATTGTTAGAGTGTAATTATCAGATAGCGGCTCACTAGCAGACTGTGTCTGTTAACTGTAACGAGTTTATGCATGATTTCAGCATACTGGTGTAAATTCCCCATGCGGTAGAAATCTTTGGAAGTCGTTGGAATCAGGTGTTTTGGGTACAGTACGAAGAATACCACAACATTAAAGTTTAGAAAGGTGTTCTTTGTGGAAGAAGCGTGCCCTCAATAGTGTTGATTGTGTTACTGGCTAGCTAGCTACTACTAGCTAAGGTCAGATTATCCATGTTAATTCTTATAGGGTATAAAAACACGTTTAGAGCTCGTTAGGAAAAGTTTGCGTATCTAAATTTTGGCACACAGGTAAAGAGTAGTACGGGGAAGTGCCTTTTTGTAAAAGGGAGTTGCATCTAGAAGCACATGGCTTTGAAGTGGCTCGTAAATGCAAAATTATTCTTGTAACCATTGTTTGTATTGTTATCCAACAGTCTATTATAACATGCTCAAGTGTTATACGCGCCACCATTTCAGTACTTATCTGCCGCAACAAATTCACTTAAGTATTAACAAAATTAATAAACAAAAACGGAACGTTAAATGTTCAGAGTAAGGATCTAAAAGTCAAAACCTAGAAGGAACACGGACAAGCTTTGACAGTTAGGGTCTAGGTGTAAAATTTTGTCAGTAAGAGGCTGGAAAGCATTA